>JAJOZX010002670.1:442500-632260 GCA_023014485.1 Bathynomus jamesi | reverse complement strand
CATTGTAGTGGTTTGGTTTGCAGGATTTCGTACAGATTTATGCATTTTTTTGTTCAAATCTACTGTATGTTTATAGTCAGTATACAAGACACTATGATATTATGAAGCCCAGTTGATGAACAGGCTTGGAAACTGCATGTAATTACCACACCATGGTGTCCACCTCCGAACTTTGCATGCCACTTCAACTCGCAAAAAGGACAAGGATGAGATTAGGTGGGTAACTTTTTGCTTATATCAGGTTGGAAAAAAACTTTGTTTATTGTAAATGTTCATCATAAATGTCTATCAGAAATCAGTGAAGAGCTATTCCTGTATAATTTTGTGTTTATTTTAACAGAAAAATTAGTTTAAAAAATTGGACCAATTTAAGTGGCTTTGCTACTCAAAAAGTAAAAGTGGATTTTTTTGCAAATTTTGCGTGGTAGTAGTATAGCCGCAAAAGGGGAGAGTGCAAGAATGTTGCAGGTTATTATGTAATGTTGCAAAGGGGTTGTTGCAAAGGGGTGGGGGTTGTTGCAAAGGGGGGGTGGGTTAAAAAAATAAAAAAGGAAAAAAAAATAAAAAGAAGAAAAAAAAATTATTCCCCCAAAGGGGGGATGCTGCAGGTGCAACAAGGGGGGTCATGAAACTTGGAGGCGGCGTTATCCCCCAAGAGAAAGGAGGAGGAGAGAAAGGAGGAGAGGTGTTCACCTGGCAGGAGCCGAGTTGGCGTTGTTTTATAGGCTCCTAATCAGCCAGAATCAGCCAGTTGGCTGAGCCAAGGTGAGAGAGACGCCTGAAGGAGAGAGAGAGAGCTGAAGGAGATAGAGACCTGAAGAAGGAGAGATGCCTGTAGGAGGGAGAGACGCCTGAAGAGAGAGGATAGGTACACATGCAGGAGGTACACACACATACGCACACATGCAGGAGGTACACATGCAGTAGTTACACATGCAGGAGAGAGAGAGCTGAAGGAGGGAGAGAGAACGCCTGTAGGAGAGAGAGAGAGAGCTGAAGGAGGGAGAGAGACGCCTGTAGGAGAGAGAGAGAGAGAGAGTAGTTGCCTTTAAGGCATATTATTTTCGTTTTCCTAACCTAAGAGGCCACTAAGGGGTTTACCAAAGGGCCAAAAAAAGAAGGACCAAGGTCCTTGCTCGGGCTGGAGCCGAGCTGGGAATGAGTCTTCACCAGCTTCTCGATCTTTTATAAGCCTCTATTCTGGCTGAGTTGCCAGATCACGCCTTGTATTGGGGGTGCTGAGTTGCCAGATCGCACCATGTATTCTAATAAGCATTGTGTACCACAATATGGTAGATGAATTAAATAATTACACACTTAATTGAAATATAGATGTATATAGTGTTTTACAATAGATGTTATATAGTGGATTATGTGCAAAATATAACATTAACTTGAGCTTCCTTGAAGTTGAACTTATCGAAACAAATAACGGTAGTTATCCATAATTCAACCAACCATAGAAAACAGAATTATAGAAATATATATATATATATATATATATATATATTAAGCATGTGTACCACAATATGGTAGATGAATTAAATAATTACACACTTAATTGAAATATAGATGTATATAGTGTTTTACAATAGATGTATATAGTGGATTATATGCAAATATAACATTAACTTGAGCTTCCTTGAAGTTGACTTATCGAAACAAATAACGTAGTTATCCATAATTCAACCAACCATAGAAAACAGAATTATAATATATATATATATATATATATATATATATTATATATATATATATATATATATATTATGAAAATCATACCAAGCGTATTATTATTTTAAACTATACGTAAACCACAATATATATATTTATACAGTTAATCAGTTGGAAGAATCAAACATATAAAATAACAGTATGTTTATATAGATATTCAATTGGAAGATTCAAAGACGGAACAAATAACGTAGTTATCCAACCAACCATAGAAAACAGAATTATAGAACGATGCAATTCGAAACACATGAGCTTCATCCCTGCGAAGAAAATTGAAAAAACGAAATTTAAAGAAACGAAGAAAGTTGGAAATACCCAAACACATAATCCGATAGAGGAAAGGATTTCCGAGAATCTGCCCAACTCGGTCGACCATATTTTACCTTTCTACGAGTCAAATCAAACAAAACCTCACCTCACTCCTTGTTTTCAGCATTCATTCATTTCACGTGTTTTATTGTGAATTTCATCCCATATATATATATATATATATATATATATATATCTATATATATATATATATACCCTTTGGATAACCTTTGGTTAGCTTCCGCCCGAATTGTTCATTCTGACGAAGGTCCAAGCTTTCCACTCCACCTTAGACCTACAGTTTAATGTGGAACCATCAACAGCCCAGCGTCTTAACCACTAGGGCACGTAGGTACCCATTTATCTGCCACCACACTTTCTTTTATTATGTGTAATGACCACCTTAGACCTACAGTTTAACGTGGAACCATCAACAGCCCGCGTCTTAACCACTAGGACACGTAGGGTGCCCATTTATCTGCCAACCACTTTATTTTATTATGTGTAATGACCACCTTAGACCTACAGTTTAACGTGGAACCATCAACAGCCCAGCGTCTTAACCACTAGGACACGTAGGGCACCCATTTATCTGCCAACCACTTTCTTTTATTATGTGTAATGACCACCTTAGACCTACAGTTTAACGTGGAACCATCAACAGCCCAGCGTCTTAACCACTAGGACACGTAGGGCACCCATTTATCTGGCCAACCACCTTTCTTTTATTATGTGTAATGACCACCTTAGACCTACAGTTTAACGTGGAACCATCAACAGCCCAGCGTCTTAACCACTAGGACACATAGGGTACCCATTTATCTGCCAACCACTTTCTTTTATTATGTGGAATATAATTTTCGTACTCGTGAAGAAATTTCTGCAGAGCTTCTTGGTATAAGATTCTTTTCTCATCAGGTGTTTTTTCACTGTTTAATAGGGCTAACAATTCGCTTTCCATTCTTTTAAGTCTGCTTTTACGGGGATCTAGATACGTGTCTGGATTCCTTTGCAGTGAGGCGTACACCTCGTGGGGAATCACTACCACTTTCTTCATTATATTAATCTAGTCAGTAAAGGACCCAAAACTGAAAATAAGATGGGGAGAAATGACCCTCCTGTTTGTACAATAATTCGCTTTTTTTTCGCTACAGTTTGGCTTTTACGAGCGAGTGCACGTATTATGTTCTTGTAGCGGCGTAGGCGAGCCTTCTGATGGGTTTTTCATTGATACATTGCAATTTATAACGTTAAGACAGATTTCACAGATGCATTTTAAAAAGTCGGCATCGATATTTTTAATAAACATCTGCTGCATTGCCCGAAGCAGTCGATGATAGATTTTTATTAATTCACGGTATTTCTTTAGTCTCTTTGTCATTCTGGAATATACACCGTTTCAGGCTCGTTTGGAAATATATTCGTTCGCAGAAGCACTCTAAACGTGTTTCGCGGATGAAGGTCGCAAAGCAATATCCGTAACGCGTGCTTGTAGCTTCTTTATAAACTTCCAAAAACTCCTTACGCTGATTCGGGAACATTTGATTGGCTAATACCCCAATTTGTGATACATCTCTACGTTGCGCGAATAAGACTAGATATTGCGTATTTAACGACACATCGCGCATGTATCTATTTTTGAAAAATAGATTCTGATTGATGAAGAACACGCTTATGTTAAGATGGTGGGAGAATACTGTAAATGTCTCGGCAAACGTTTTATCCATCTCCAACATGAGATCGTCAATTACAATGATTGTATGTTCATTTCCCTTTAACGAATTAACGTCATATACGCCTTTGTGGAACAAAATATCATCTTGGTACTCGTTGAACACTGATTGATACGTCGAATAGCACCATATAACTTTATGCACAAATTTCGAGAACATCTCCCCCTTTTCTTTAATGATTTTAAGTACATAAACACAGTTTTACCACATCCTGTAGGTCCAGATATAATACATGTGGATGGGCTCGTGAATCTGAATTTTTCTACAGAGTCCATTTCTAACACGTCACACTCCTAAGTGAGTCATTTACAAAATATTACAAATTTTGAGTGCTGATCCTTATATTTCTTCACCCACAGAACCGTGAATGACGATGAGGTAGAGCAGCCCATCATTACGGATGACCTCGACGACAGTGTAGTTGTGATCTCCTCCCCTGAACCCTCACCAGCGATACCGGTAACACGTCCAAAGCGGAGTATGAGATACCCACGTCAGGTATAAAGCGACCGAATACGCGTCTGTTGCAGCGGTAATAGATCCCCAACCCTCAACCTCTTACGCAACAACACCCCAGCAGCACCTAATATATCCCCTTATTCATCCGCCGCCCCCCGTTCTGTTAAGTCTACAATAATAGAGCCCCAACCATCAACCTCCTACGCAACAGGGCCCCCATCAGCAGCACCTTCCGCTAATATATCCACTAATTCATCGCCCCCCGTTCTGTTGAGGATGGTATAACGCTGGAATTGGTGCGATCCGCAGCCCCCACCCCAGCCTTGACTAGAAATCGGTATAGAGTCAGGGTCGACCCTAGAGTCATGTATAGCAATGGTATTGAGCGCGGACTACGCCGGGTTGTAGAGCGTATTATAGAGTTTGCTCTTCAAATCGTGACGAGCGTGAAGTCAGGACGAGTATGTCCTTTGGATTCGGGTCAGATGACGGTGATGTAGACGATTATTGGTGATAGTGCCATTTAGACGTTTGGCGGCTGAAGATGTAGAATATATATTAGGGCGTATAATGCAAGCCGCCCAAAGTAGTATAGCCTTCAATATGGACAACTTCACGGTAAATATTGACCATGTATACCGTGTTGCGGGTCATAGTGCCATACCGTATACTCTTAACTTCAATTCTCAGCTATTTATAGACGGCATATAAACGTCGATCGTGGTTGCGGCTTTATAGCAGTACTCTTAGCACGTATGTTTACTGTACAAAATACACGACTCAAAAATTTGGTTGCCTACAGTCGTGGAGCGTGCCCGTAAACTAGCTGAGACTGTGAACTTGAATTTGACTGTAATATGGGTCCTGAAGAGCTGAGAAGGGTAGAACAGGAAATGAATGTCCGCATAGTTGTGTTTGGTTGGATGATCGTCGTAGGACTGTGTATGTTTTTAAAAGCTGTGTGAGAGATCGACAAGGCCCCTACTTATTTTAGGATTGTCAGGGACAACGTATCTCCCCATCCGTAATATAAGGTGGCTTTACGCGAGTTATGACAAAAGTCGAAATATGGGAGACATCATGATTTGTGTAAGGGGTGCCTCGAGTTTGCGGATGATATAGTGAGACTTGTAAAGAATGTCACATGGTATGTGAGCAGTGTAAAAGCACCAAATGTGAAAGCCGTGTAGTTGAAGCTGAGAAGAGAGACTGTGATGTGTGTAACGCACATTTTCAATAATAGCTGTTTTGATTTCCATAAATCAATTGGCACGTGCAGGAAAATGAGAATCTGTGAATGTGGTATGTTTCACACAATGGATAATTGGGGAAAATTTAAGCACAAGTGTGACGTAATTCACTGTCCTACATGCCAGGAGGAATATAAGGCGGATGGAGTAAAGCATGTATGTTATATGAAAGATGCTAAGCCTAAAAATAACCCTTGTATAACTGTATACTACATATAGAAACATATACGAACGCTGAAACCAAAGAGGTAATTCCACATTTACTTGTGAGCCAGACTATCTGTGATGAGTGTATGGATATCGAATGTGACGAGTGCCCCAAATGTGGTAAACGGACAAACGTTTTTAAAACGAATGTCAGCGATAGTCCTGTGAAACTATTTGTGTCCTATATTGTCAAGTTAGCCGACAAGTTCAAAAAATGACTGTGTATATTCTCGCCCATAACGGGGCAAAGTTTGACACGCAGTTCCTTTATAAGGAGTTGCTTGAACACGAATCCTCTGAGATATTTACAGGTGATCCATTGAAAAGAGGCAACAAATTAATACAGATGCAGATAAGAGGCAATGTACAATTTAAAGATACTTTATTATTCACACCTTGTAAATTAGCAAAGCTACCCAAGGTGATGGGAGTAGCAGCTGAAGTTTCCAAAGGATACTTCCCATACACTTTCCTCACCAGCGAGACTTTAAACTACGTAGGCCCACCACCCCCCAAACATTATTTTGACTGCATGGATGAACGTGAAGACTTTGATCGATACTACGACAGTTTTAATGAAAGTAACCCTTATAATATAGCTGATGAATGTGAGCGTTATTGCGTGAATGATTGCGCGTGCTTAGAGTATGTTTCCAGGCCTTTAGAAGGATGTACATAGCCCGTTTCAAATGCGATCCACTGCAAGTCGCAACCACCATCGCATCATTATGTTTTACGGTGTTCAAGAATAACTTCATGCCGAAAGACACCTTAGCCATTATTCACCGAAACAATCCCGCAGTTACGGGCACAAGGCTATTTACTGGCTCATACACCTACAAACAGACAGGTGTATACATAAAGCACGCCCGCAACACGGGTGAAGTACCCATTAAGATTAATGGACGTGTTTTTTGGGTTGATGGGTTAAGTGAAAACCTGTCACTGGTGTGAAGACTGTGTACTCCTTTAACGGTTGCTGGTGGCATGGATGCCCCCGTCCTGAGTGCGGAGTCACCGGAGATATCCACGGTAGGTCTCCTGCCGACTGTCTTGCATCGACCCGCACCCGCGATCAACTTATAGGATCACAGTTCACTCACAAAGTCTTGTGGGAGCATGAATATGATGCACGGATGGAGACAGACGAGGTGTACCGTGAGGAAATAAAAACGATCAAGCGTTCAATGGTGCTGGATCCTCTCAAATGTGGTGATAGCTTGTTTGGAGGACGTACAAATCCTTTCAGACTATACTTCCCACCTACGGAGGCGTGAAGCTCCATTACTACGATTTCTGTTCTTTATACCCATACGTGATGAAGAGCAATCCGTACCCCGTGGGCGCTCCTGAGAAACTGGTGGGGCCTAGCCTACCATCCATCAATGAATTTTCAAAAATTTGAATGATCGTTACTTTGGGATCTCTTTCGTAGACGTACTCCCCCCACGCAATTTATGGATGCCGATCTTACCTGTCGTTATCGAGAAGGGGGGGGGACAAGCTCATGTTTCCCCTGTGCGTGAAGTGCGCGGAAGAGGATAACGGCGAATGTAACCATATACCCCACCAGCGTAAGATCAGAGGCGTATATACAAGTCCTGAGTTGGCCCTAGCCGTGCGCCATGGTTATAGAATACTGAAGATACATGAGGTGTGGAGGTTTCAGAAGCTACCCAACCTTTTCACACCATATATAAACACCTTTTTGAAGGATAAGGTTGAGGCATCAGGGTATCCGCGAGGAGTTGATACCGAAGATGAAAAGTCTGCCTATATTCAACGTTACCGCGACCGCGAAGGTATACAACTTGATCGTGTCCAAATTGTAAAGAATCCTGGCAAGCGCTTTAGTGCAAAGTTGTGTCTAAACAGTCTATGGGGAAAATTTGCGCAGAATACCGGCAGAGGGAGCATTCATTTGGCACAAAGTTATAGCGATGTCTGGGATTATGCCAATGCCCCCGATAAAGAGGTCATGGAGATCGTAAATGTAGGTAATACTTACGTAATAAAGTACAACAACACTGAATTTGCCACAGATACCTCAAGGGTTACAAACATACCTGTGGCCAGCTTCACAACAGCCTACGCCCGTATAAAACTTTGGGGTCTATTGCATTCTCTTGGGCGGAGAGTATTGTATGCCGATACAGATAGCGTGATATTCACAGAGAGGGAGGGTGAATACATGCCCACTATTGGGGAGTTCCTCGGCGAGCTCACTGATGAGATCAAGGATGAGTATGGGGACAACGCATACGCCGACTCTTTTGCCTCAACAGGACCTAAGACTTATGGGGTACGGGTCAGGGTGGGGGATGAAATGAAATATATCGTGAAGGCAAAGGGTATTACGCTCAACCATGCGAATCGGGAGGTTGTTAACTTTGAGTCGTTGAAGGATCTAGTATGTTTGGATGAACAACCTCACCAACTAATTGTAGGCACCCACAATTTTCGGGCGCAGAAGCTGGGGGCGTGAAGGAACTTAGGGGTACGATGGTGTGCCGTAACACCTATAGGAAACGTTACCAGTTACCTGGTACCTATGATACCGTACCCTTTGGATACCAATGATGCTTCTAACTCACACGTCTTGTATATAATCGTATCTATTTGTAAATATATATATATATATATATATATATATATATATATATATATATATATATATATATAACTTGAATATCTCGTTTATTAAATCGTATTTGTAAATATATATAACTTGAATATCTCGTTTATTAAATAAATCATGTTTCAAATAGCGTTTCACTTTCTCCTTTGTGTGTGTGTGTGTGTGTGTGTGTGTGTGAAAAGTTCTAAGCTCCGCCCACTGTAAGACCGTGAGTCATGCTACTATCTGGGAATCCCTGCGTGGTCAGTCGACCGCAGTAAGCCCGAGAGATCAGACGTGTATTCAGATCAGACGTGTATTCAAATGGCTACCTTTAATATTGCTTGTACAACGTTTACGAAATGGTATTCAGTAAAGTGCCAGGATGTGGTGGATACCGAAAAACTTCCTATTCATCCCTCCTATGCCTCTTTTAAAAACACATTGGATTGTGCGAAGTTCCAAGATGTACAAATACTCTACGGATGTTCTGGTGAGACCGTTGAAGGCTTTCGTTGCACAGACGATGTGCTGAAGTATACTGCAGAGCTAAACTTTATAAAGTCTCACATACACCGTGAAGTAAAAGAAACAACGCGTGCAGAAGAGAAGCAGCAGGTATGGATAATGAGTCTTGCTGATGGGTGGTGTGACAAGCGGTATTACGTCATGCTACACCATGTCGATTACTCATACCCTACGACTGGAAATGTGAATCTCGTGATCATGGACAATCTTAAGTATTTTTATCACTATATTAACGTATATCATGATGAGGTTCGTAGTGAGGTTGTGGCTAGTGCCCTGCGTGAATTTTTAACAGAGTTTAGAGACGAGTATCGTTTGATGGGCAGAAAGGAAAAATATGAACATATGTTCCTCTCAAATAGTGCGCCGAGTGTGGAGATGTTTAGTAAAATGTTCCTAGTTCTTATCCAAAATGTCTGGTGCGTAGGCTGGTAGTGATATTCTTGTACCGGTACAACAATTCGACTCGCGGAACAAGCCCATTCACGTATTATCGAGTCAGCCGCCCGTCGAACCATTCCTGTCTACCTGCGTACCTCACACGGCTCATAGTTATCTCAGAGCTTGAGCCGAATGGACGTGCGCTCTTCGAATACGATGGAACTTCCTTTGAGCAGCATTCTCAACGCCTCGTACGATGTGTCCGTGACGAAATCGTTGCGCGTGTTCAGGCGTAATTCCGGTACCATTAGCTATGTACTGGAAACGGAATGTAGACCGACAAACAAACGGGTTTATTTAAGTATCGAGGAGATGAATAGAATCTTTGTGATAGTTGAGAAGTGGAGTGAAGATCGTTATAAAATACCTGCTAACGTAGGTACAAGAAGAGAGCAGATTAGTGACGCACCCTCATACGCCGTTGTATGTACGTTGTGTATAAATAACGATCGGCCGTGCATTGATATACGGTTGATGTGGAAGAATGCTTCTGATAATAACGCTCTTATTCCTACGCGAAACCGTTTCATCCTCGACAGAATGTTTGAAATCGTCGGATTCCGTAAGCTGAAACCTATATTAGACGCGCGTGTTACGGACATGCTTTATTTTGATACAGTACTTGAATACGCATACACCGCTCTGCTCGATGGGTTTACCGAGTGTAGGACTGGTGAGAATGGTCTAGTGCTGGATGTTTATTTAAAAAGTTTAGACTCTTTGAAATACCATGAACTTTGGTACAAAGCAATTGATCGGTACAAGGCTGAGCTCACCTACAACCGTTCACCCTGAAGAACTATTTCTTTATATAACGCGAAGTTGTCGTAACGATTTAGAAGATTATTTCAATTGCCGCTATGTTGAGTGAGTTCACGATTGAAAGCTCGAGTCGGTAGAAATAAACCCTCGATTGGAAAAGCGTTCTTATAAACTTGTGTTTAATAATGTAGCTAACGATGAACTCTTTGTGCGTGCTTTTGATTGTATTCTAGACGTGTTTAAAGATGACTTACCAGCCGGTTGTAAAGTGGGAACAAAAATAGTACTGAACGATATGAAAGCCCTTCATATCGAGTACAGGTTTCCCTATACTTTAAGCGGTGAAATATTATTAAGCCGCATATACTGCGTAATGCAGAGCAATAATGATGTAATTGTAAACTCGATTAAGACAGAGTTTAGTATTTTGAAAAAAAAGTGAATTGTATTTATATTTTGCTTGGCATTTCCCCGATTATACGCATATTTCTATTGATTTGTGTTTATATATATATATATATATATATATATATATATATTATATATATATATATTTTGCTTGATATTTCTCCTGTACTGTTATGTACATATTTCTATTGAAGTGTATATTTATTTGAAATGTATATTTTATTTTATATATCACCATAATTGTGTGTGTGTGTATATTTCTCCTGTACTGTTATGTACATATTTCTATTGAAAAGTATATTTGAAATGTATATTTTATTTTATAAATATATCTCCATAATTGTGTATATATTTCTGTTATATGCATATTCCTCAAGTGTATGTTTATTTTTATATATTTATAATAAAAGAATGATGCAATGTTGTTTATTGTTATACCTTCTATTACCGGTATTCGAAATATAATAATGCATACAACAGGTATCTGGCAATATTTAAGCCTTCTAAGCCAACTGGCTGATTAGGAGTCTATAATAGTGTATACAATGGTATCTGGCAACTCAGTCTTCGATTAAATGAATACATGGCGCTATCTGGCAATTCAAGCCAGGCATCTCAAGCCATTTACAGCCAACTGGCTGATTAGGCGTATATAATAATAATGTATACAATAATACTGCTAAAAAGAGGTATCTGACAACTCAAGCCATTTACAGCCAACTGGCTGATTAGGCATATATAATAATAATGTATACAATAATACTGCTAAAAAGAGGTATCTGACAACCATTTACAGCCAACTGGCTGATTAGGAGTCTATAAAACAACGCCAACTCGGCTGAAGTCTTAATGTGCACTTGGCTCCTGCCAGGTGAACACCTCTCCTCCTTTCTCTCCTCCTCCTTCTCTTGGGGATAACGCCGCCTCCAAGTTCCCCCCACCCCCCTTTGCAACAACCCCCCTTTGCAACAACCCCACCCCCTTTGCAACAACCCTCACCCTCCTTTGCAACATTACATAATAACCTGCAACATTCTTGCACTCTCCCCTTTTGCGGCTATACTACTCGTTATTTTCTCTACAAATGAAGTTGGATCAGGAAAATGTGGTCAAATGCCAGGCAAATTGGTTAACCATCCACTAAAGGTATTCAATAAACTCGGTGGCAAGGATGGCACATTAACCAGCCATAAAGTCACAGAATATCACAAATATAGTCTGCAAGCTGCACAGAGCTAGCAAATCATTTGCAAAGATCCAGCCCATGACATTAGAAATCAACTGTCCTCATGTTAATTATCGGGTTTGGATAATACATAACATTTCATGTATTCTAAAAGGTGATTATTAATACCTAATATCTGAAATGTTGATTTTTGTGAGTTTAATTTGATAACCCGTCACTAGTGTGTGTATATATATACAGGGCGTCCCAAAAAAATGTATACACACTTTAACAGCTGATAGCTCAATTGGTTTCTTTCTTTCCAAGTTAAACCCATTAGAATTAATAATGGCAGTCAGACTAAGCTTTGAACAAAGGAAATTCATTCTAAAATGCTACTGGAAGTGTGAAAACGCAGTTGAAGTGCAAAGACAGTTTAGGAGGGAGTTTCAAACAGATCCACCAACGCGACTTACCATCACTCGAATTAGAGATAAGTTTGAAGCCGATGGAACTGTTCAGAATGTCCACAAAGCGTTCCGGAAGACCACGGACATCGACAAGCCCCACAAAGCAAGAAAGAGTACTGGAAACGTATCACCAAAGTCCAAGAAAATCTGTGCGGCAAGCGAGTCGTGAGGTAGGAATTTCAGAATCGTCTGTCCAACGCATTTTGAAGCGCTGTCAATGGAAAAGTTACATTCCAAGATTAGTCCATGCTATTAATGAAGATGATCCGGACCGAAGAGTGGAGTATTGCGAGTGGTACTTGGCACGATGTGGATGTGGATTGGACGAAGGGGTTTCGTAGAATACCCTCCGCGTTCACCAGACCTCACACCACTAGACTTTTTTTATGGGGATACTTAAAAGACAAAGTCTACGCTATAAAACCTGCAACAGTCGCTGAATTGAGAGCAGCCATTGAACGAGAATGCACACAAATACCAAACGAAATGTTTCGTGATGTTTGCGATTCCATTGCTTCGCGTTATCAGCAGTGCCTGGACCAGAACGGACGTCAGTTTGAAAACAGGCTTTGACAAAACAATTAAATAATGTCTGTAGATTCTATTACATTTTGAAAATGAAATGTATTTTAATAAACACTGCCTTTATAAGTATTTAAAGTGCGTATACATTTTTTTGGGACGCCCTGTATATATATATATATATATATATATATATATATATATATATATATGTATGTATAGAAACGACGTAAGTATAGAGGAGTGTTCTGCACACGAGGAAGAGAAATAACGAACAAATGAAAAATGAGGTGACCGCCCGGGAATCGAACCCAGGACCTTCCGATTGCCGGTCAGACATGCTACCACTACACTACGGGCCTCGATCAGTCAGAAGTCGCAATTCTCCTACATAGGGCAGAAACCAATGCCTTGAGAGGGCACCCTCGCAAATCGTGAATATGTACATTTAACTGCAATGACCACGCAGTATATTAATGTATAGAAACAACGTAAGTATAGAGGAGTGTTCTGCACACGAGGAAGAGAAATAACGAACAAATGAAAAATGAGGTGACCGCCCGGGAATCGAACCCAGGACCTTCCGATTGCCGGTCAGACATGCTACCACTACACTACGGGCCTCGGAGGGTCCTGGGTTCGATTCCCGGGCGGTCACCTCATTTTTCATTTGTTCGTTATTTCTCTTCCTCGTGTGCAGAACACTCCTCTATACTTACGTCGTTTCTATACATTAATATACTGCATGGTCATTGCAGTTAAATGTATGTGTATATATATATGTGTGTATATATATATATATATATATATATATATATATATATATATATATATATATATATAATTAAAATGGATTTATGGATATATAGATATGAAGGTGTTTGAAATATATATTTTAATTTACAGGTCAAAAACAACAGAAAAGCAGTAATGTGTGTCATTAAAGCCATTATAGTGTGCGGCCAACAAAACTTGGCCATGAGAGGACATTGTGATTCAGGACCTCTCAACAGAGCCGTTTTCTAGCCATTATGGGGCCCTAAGCAGTATACCCATTTGAGGCCCCACTCCTCCATCCACCAACTCACGCCTTACTACATCACCTCAGCACACACATACAAAAAAATGGCTGTGTTAATAAAAAACAATTATGAAACAATTTTAATGAAACATTTATGTCCAAAACAACAAATATGTACTTTCAGAAGACAAACAGAAAAATACTCTTCATGAAATTCCTAAAAATTAGCTTATACATTATTTAGAATAAATGACAGAACTATGTATAAAAAAATAATGCAATTATCAACTACCAAACAATTACTAACTCTACGATACAATCGTGTAATAGCTAACAGTTATACAGAACAGTTTGTATCTTCAAAATTTTTGCCTCCTAGATTTTTTCTGGGCGAAATCATCAATAACATCATCATACGAAAACTCCCTGCCAACGTCCTGGTTGATGCTTATGATGCCAAGGCCACTGAGGCGATCCTGCCCCATTGATGATCTGAGGTAATTCTTGATTAGCTTCATCTTAGAGAAGCTCCTCTCGGCTGACGCTACTGTCACAGGTAGAGTGCAGTCAATTCTTAGTGCAACCCAGAGATTGGGGTATAGTTCCTCCAGTTGCTTCTGATGAATGAAGGAGAGAAGCTCCAATGCAGTCATGTTGTGTGAAGGTAAAGTCGGCAAGTTCTTAATTTCGAGGGCCAGTTCTCTTCCATCAATGTCAGAGTCAGCTCCAGAGCTCAGTATCTTAGAGAGCTTTTCACACTTGCAGGACAAGTCTCCCTTGTTCATTGTGGTGAAGTTTAGGAGAACCCCAAATATGTCCCTCACATCATCTAATGTTTTGAATATCTCATTTATTGACCCGATGGCATAATCCACCACCACATTGAAAAATTTGACTTCCAGCCTCTTTAAGGCTTCTGTAAATGGTTCGTCAGGAGCTTCGTAAGCAAAGTGCTTTTTCGTGGAGCTGAGCCTCGTCTCCTTCAGCACAGCCTCCACATTCATTTCCTCACATATATCCCTAGCTGCGACTTGTGCTGCAACAAAACCTGTTTCTGTAGCTGGTGAGTGAGTCTTTTGTTTTTGTGATGAGGTTGACTGCCACATCAAACTGCATTGTAGGAGACTGCAGAAGTTTGCTCACTTGGTTAACTGCATGAAAAATGTCATACCATACGACTGTGCAAATCTGAAAGCGATAAGACCCTACCTCCTCTGCAAGTGCTTGTGCTTCAGTCCTGGCTATGGAATCTGTGGCATTGTTTCTGACTTCCAACAGGGCCTCTCTGATGTTGTGGTTGTAGTATCGCACAGCCTCAATGCTCTTAAGCCAGCTCTCCCACCTGGTTTCACTCCAAGACTTGAGTGTTATGTTCACGTGCTTCTTTAGGATTGTCCATCTCTGTGTAGCTGTTGCAAAAAGGTTGTACAATTTTTGTACGTTGCCAAAGAAGCTGATGGCATCTGTGGAAGCTTTAGCTGCATCAGCCACTACAAGATTCAGAGTGTGAGCCCCACATGGAACATAGAGTGAACGACAGTTCTTTTCTAATAACCTTGCCTGAACACCTTTGTTCTTGCCCTTCATGTTCGCTCCGTTGTCATATGATTGTCCTCTGCATTCATCAAAGTGAATATTCAGTTTATCTAGTCTCTTCAGAATCAGAACTGATAAACCCAGGCCTGTACTTTCTGAAGCCTCAAGAAAGCCCAAGAAGTATTCTTTTATTTCTGGTACTTCACCCATTTTAACATTTCTGATAATAATTGACATCTCTTCTTGGTGGCTTATGTCTGGAGTGCAGTCTAAAATGAGTGAGTAATATTTAGCTTGTTTTATTTCTGCAACAATGGCATCCAAGATCTTCCCACTAATGGACCCAATGAGCTTATTTTAAATGATATTTCCTAAGCAACTTGAATGACTATATTGGCCACTTTCGACTCTGCTGATGTGTTGTTTCATCACTGGATCAAATTTGGCAAGCAGCTCAACCTTGTTCAAGAAGTTGCCATTGTCTCGATTGTACAATGTAGAGGAAGACCCCTTGAAAGCAAGGTTTCTCTCTGCCAGTGATTGGATTGTACTTGCAAGACGTGTGAGAACATCTCGCCAGCGTCTTCGCTCTACCTCCATTAATGACATTTCAGTTTGGTCAATGATCCTGAACTATTTTCATGGCCTTTCAGAAGCGAACCAACGTTTATATCCAGTCTGAAAGTCCATCTGTAATTAGTTTGTACGACTTCCTTGAAAACAAATTGCAGCAGAAGCAATAAAGAGCATCTTTCCTTCTAGAGTACATCAGCCAGCTTCGCTTTATTTTTCCCCATTAATTAATGTTTTGTACATGTAATGGTGATGAACGCTTCTACCGTCCTCTCTTTTTAGGGAATGTGAAATCTGGACTGATTTGAAATGTTCCTCGAGACACCAGATCTGTCTTCAGTGCATCTGACAGGACAACTGGCCAGTCATACGGATCAAGCAGTGGAGCAGATCTTGGTTCTTGTTGTTCAGTAGAAATGCCTGTGTGTGGTGTTTGAAGCTGAACAGAAGATGGGCCACTTGTGGTTCATCAGGCCCTACTTCTACTGGTTTGAGGTTGCATTGAGGATAGTCCTGCTGTTGGCACATGATGCTCATCAAGCTTTGCTGAGGATGGCTTTTCTAAATATTCTGAAAAGAACATAACATAACATATTCTGTTAATTTTTGCTAAATTACTCTTTCTTATCTTGTTTGATAAGTGATCTGTGTGAACAGAATTTGAGGTGATGTGATCCATTAAATTTCACATTTCGAAATAATATAAATATTACAGAGACTAGCTTACCTACACGATTCCTGAGCACTTGCCTAGCTTGATGGTCTACCTAACTACTTGCCTGAACTGTAATCCTAAGAATATACAAGTGGCACATCTCACCTGTGCTACTGGAAAGCTTCTCCTCCTCTATTTTCTTCTTTTTCCGTTTTTCAGCTCCTGATGGATAATGTTTCATTTTCCAAGATGCACGAAGTCACATCTAGTTAACCACAACTAATCTGCTAAATAATAATAATGATCTACAGATCTACAGAAGCTAAGGCTAACAAAGACCCTAAGATCCACTCTAAGGTTAGCCCGAGAGAAAGGAAAGAGTAGGAGGTTAGAGAAGAGAATAAGGGGTTAAGTAAGTAGCAACACCTATCACTCGTGGGTTAACATTCGTTCAGAAAAAGAGAAAAAAGCCTCACCATCATCATCCGCCGGCCACTGCCGACAAGTCGGAAAAATAGTCAAAGAGAATAGGAAAGGGGTGAAAGATGAAAAAAGTAAAATAAGAACTACAAACCATGCAAACACAGTCTTAACTCACTGTCATACCATGCAAACTACAGACATGCAAGAAAAGAGTTAGACATGCACAGGAAGGTGCGGATAAGAAAAAAGAAAAAAAAGTAGGTGAAGTTAAAGAAAAAGTGGGTTAGTTTACGCTACGAGCTACATCTACGTTCGTGTTAGTCTAATTTTTTTTTTTTAATAATTTTATTGTTGGCATCACACGCTGGCATGTCACAAGCTGGCATTAATCGTCAACAGACTCATCCTTGACCACCACCCCAGAGCTCCTGTTGCTAATTCTTTTTTTTATTTTAAACAACGTTAATATTTTTAAAATGTCTGTCAAGACGATTCTTAAAAACATTAACGCTGGTAGAGTTCACGACGGGCGCGGGAAGATTATTCCATTTATCGATTACTTTAAACATAAAGAAGTTTTTAGCGATATTAGTAATGAAACGTCTGCCACGCAACTTAAATCCGTTGTTACGAGTATTACTATTATCGAAAGTGAACAATTTGTCAAAATTTACGTTATCGATGTTATTAACGATTTTGAAAACTTCAATAAACTTCCCCCTTAATCTCCTAGTTTCGAGTGAATACAGGTCTAACTCTTTAATCCTATCTTCATAAGGCTTGTTGCGCAATGACGAAATTAGTTTCGTGGCACGACGCTGAACCCTTTCTAACCTATCAATATCCTCACGCAAGTACGGGCACCAAAACTGAACGGCATATTCTAAATGAGGCCTGACTAAGGACTTGTAAAGGGGCAATATAATATCCTTCGATTTAAATTCGAAATTACGCGCTATGAAGCCTAACATCCTATTAGATTTTGAGCAAGACTCCAGGCACTGGTTCCTAACTTTTAAATCCTTAGATACGCGTACGCCTACATCTACTTCCTCGTCAACGCTCGCCAACTCCCTATCATCCATCGTGTACGTGTAATTATTGTTACGAGAACCTATATGCAAAACTTTACATTTGTCTACGTTAAATTGAATCTGCCACTTATCCGTCCACTCCATAATCCTATTTACATCGTCTTGGAGCCTATTTCTATCGTCCTCGTTAACAACCTTACCACCTATTTTAGTATCGTCCGAATTTGACACGTTACTAGTCAATCCTACATCTATGTCGTTAATGTAAATTATGAATAGCAATGGGCCTAACACTGAACGCTGTGGGACACCGCTACCTACATCCAACCACCCCGATTCACTACCATTAACGGATCAAGTAAAGATAAGCACCCCCAACCTTTTTTAGTTAGCTTTATAAGGCTAACTAACGAAAATATCACGACCTAACCTAACCAATCGTCAAGGGCGTACAGTTGGCCTAACGATTGGTTAGGTTAAGTCGTGATATTTTCGTTAGTTAGCCTTATAAAGCTAACTAAAAAAGGTTGGGGGTGCTTATCTTTACTTGATCCCCATTAACTACCACCCTCTGCCTCATAGCACGAAGCCATTCTTCTAACCAGTTAGCTACCTGACTGCGTATACCGTGCGCTTTGACCTTCGCAATTAATCTCCTATGCGGAACTGTATCGAACGCCTTTTTAAAATCTAAATAAATAACGTCAGCCGCTCTATGCCTATCGTATTCGCGCACTATTTCGTTATAAAATTCTAACAAATTGGTTAAACAAGACCTATGGCGTCGAAACACATGCTGACTACTATTAATCAAATCTCTACTTTCTAAGTGATCGATGATACGATCCCTAACTACGGATTCCAAAAGTTTACCGACAATTGACGTTAAGCTAATGGGCCTATAATTGTTAGCTACTGCGCGGTCGCCTTTCTTAAAAATAGGCGTGACGTTAGCTAATTTGAAGTCTTCAGGAATAATCCCCGTTTCGAGTGACTGATTAAAAATCTTCGTTAAGGGGCCTACGATAACGTCTTTCAAATCTTTCAAATGTCTGGGATAAAAAGCGTCAGGGCCTGGAGCCTTGATAACTTTTAGCCTATCGATATAATGCGCAATTTCACCCTCGTAAACAGTTATTTCATCCAAAATAGTCTCGCTACTAAATGGAACGATATCGTCCACGTCGGGGACATTATTTACGTCTTCTACGGTAAAAACTGTCGCAAAAAGGTTATTGAAAATACCCGCCATCGCCTGAGCGTCAGAAGCCAAGGCGCCATTAACATCCACTAGAGGGCCTATGTTATCTTTTATCGGCTTACGATTATTAACGTATTCAAAAAACGTTTCTGGATTATGTCTACTATCCGCAGCTATAAGTATATCTAAATTACGCTTAGCATTCCTAACTGATCTTTTAACCTGACGTCTAAGCTCGATATATCTATTAAAGTTAGCTGCCGTGCCATTGCGCTTATTAAGTCTATACACTCTATTACGCTCGTTTATGAACTCGCCTATTTTCCTAGTCCACCACTTGGGCCTACCATGATTTCTAGCGCGCTTGGGCCTACGAGAAATAAACTCCCTTTCAATATTCATAAAACTTTCTTTAAATGCACCCAATGCAAATTTGTGTCATTACGCATAAATAAGTTTTCCCAGTCCACTACTCTCAACCTATCCGCAAAACTATCAAAATTAGCCCAACGAAAATCAGGGACTTCTATTACGTTACTATCCTTAGTGTTTTCTATCAATAACTTAAACCTAAGAATTTGATGATCACTACATCCTAAACTCTCGCCTACTTCTAAACCTTCGACTATATTTTAGCCGTTCGTCATCACCAAATCTAAAATATTATCACCGCGCGTTGGTTCGGTAACCACCTGTCGTAAAAATTTATCTTCCATAAACTCAATCAATCTCAAACCCTCCTCATTACCAGTAAAAGTCTCATAATTAACATTAAGGCAGTTAAAGTCTCCGACAATTATACTATTCCGATTGTCAATAAAGTTACCAAGAAGTGAGTAAAATCTAGTATCTGTATCGAGGGGTTGAACGGGACAGCGCCGGCCTTAGGATATTTCGGGCCCTGTGCAGAGTATACTGTACGGTTACCCATGACACAAGTCAAATTGTTTTTCATTGCTAATCATTTTATTTTAGTAGATTGTTAACAAGTACAAGTAAAATTTAACTATACAAGTGCACCTGTAACAGAATACCAACAGACCAACAGCCTTTACTATTATTACTACTTATTACTTTATTATTATCAAATATTTAAACTATCATAAGAGGTTTCAACCAGCGCCGGCCTTAGGATATTTAATTAGGAATAGGATAATTCAATTTAATTAGGATATTCAACAAAAGTAAATACAGAAAATAAAGTTTGTAAATATACAAAAAAGAAAATAACTTTAATCAACTGCAAATGAATATTTGGCAATTGTAATATAAGAATACTAAAACATAAAAGAATTAACTAGATTTAATAAAAATAAACATAAACCAATTGCAGGTATATAAGTAACAAAAATCTTTTCATTAAAATCTATCTACTGTTTTAAATGACTGAGAAGAAAAGAAAAATCAAGCTAATACACAAATATATATTACACAATTACACAAATATATAATGTTACTTCTTCACAGAAAGGGAACTTTCCTTGCTTTCTGTGCTGCACATTCTTTTATTAATTCACTGCAGTCGAGAGTTCGTCCAACTTCATGTTCAACTGATATCAGTGCCAAGCCAGTCAGCCGGTCCTGGACCACTGAAGAGCGCAAGTAATTCTTAATAAATTTCTGTGAAATTTTCGGGCCCCCCTAAGTTGCGGGCCCTGTGCGACCGCACGGTTCGCACACCCCTAAGGCCGGCACTGAACGGGAGGTCTATAAACAACAACAAAATTAAAACTAATACTACGCGCCCTAACTTCAACACGTATCGCATTAATTGCTGCCGGAAAATCTAACTTAACCTCGATAGCCCTAAGGGCATGGGCGCCCGCAGGTAGGGGCACGGGGGGGCGCTTGCCCCCCCCCCTGGAAATGCCAAGAAAATATTTATATCCTAAACTTGCTGAAAAGTATCCAACTGCCTCCTAAAGGGTGAAAAATTTTATTTGTGTGCATGATAAAAGGTTGCTACCTTTTTATTTGTTCAGAAGTCCCCCCTTAAAATTACTTACATTTACTTCAGTGTGCTTTTTTCTTCATTCTATCATGTTTCTGTTATAAATAAAATAAATGATTGTTATAATGTGCATTGTATGTATATACAATATATATTTGCATTTTCCATTACAGAAAATGCAACACTAAACTTGTTTAGAATTAACCTGCTGGTTCCTAAGGGGTCAAAAGTTTTTTGCTTGCTCCGTGTCCCTACCTATTAATACATTAAATTTTGCCCCCCCTTGGAAAAAATCCTGCGGGCGCCCATGCCTAAGGAATTATGAATGTACAGCAAACGCCTCCACCAAACCTATGTAACCTATTATTAGTAAAGAGTTTAAAACCCGGTATATCAAGTTCTCCAACAAGTCCCGAGTCACGGTATTTAACCAAGTTTCAGTGATAGCAACTATATCGTAGTTGCGGAATAAATTATCGCCTTAATTAAATCATTTAATTTATTTCTAATACTACGCGCGTTACAATAAAAGACGTTTAAGTTATTTTTTACCAAGCGCCTGCGTTTTAAACTATTTTTCACGTCGGGCCCGCGTTCCCCGGACCCACAACGTTTAAAGAAGGCTTCGACCTATACAGCTTCCCACGTTTTCGCTATTAAACCTACCTAGCCTAGCATTACCTATTTCATTAAAATGCACCCCCATCTTTTATAAAAAGGCTAGGATCACTGAATTCGGACCACAGCTTTACGAAGGGTACATTTTCCTCAGCACAAATCTCTTCTAATTTATTATTCAAAAATAAAATGATGATGATAATAATAATTGTTATAATTGTAACGTTAATCAAATACATTCAAATAATCAGACCATTTAGGTTTTAACCAATAAAATTCACATTATCTGAAAAAGATGAGAAAAAATTAATAAACTTGAAAACATAACGAAAAATAATCCTAGGTTTTAAAGTGTTACAAAATCTCTTAATTAGTAAATTAGTAAAATAATGTTTTACAATACTAGAAAAATTAAGCATTTAGTAAAGTATAAGCATAGTAAGAATAAAGTTAAATAATATAGAAATAAGATCTAACAATAGTTATTTACACATAACGACCAAAACGTTTCGTTTGTCTCCGTTTTATCACATTTGTCTCATACAAAAACTTTAATTAATACGACAACAATAATATAATAACTTCAGCTATATTCCTATTCTTGCCCACTGAGCTATGACCTGGGAGCCTGTCTAGGGCCCCGTAGTAGTAGCGGGGCCCTAAGCGGCCGCTTAGTCTGCTTATGCCAGGAAACGGCCCTGCCTCTCAATGTCGGTGACCAGGCAGACCAATCTATAGCATCGAACTCACAGCAACGTGATCTACTTCTTCAGTCAATAATGATGGAAATTTTCGGGCACTTCTTCGTCTTATGATTGTCTGTGGAGATGAAGCTTTGAAAAGTCACATCAAAATTGCACCAAGAATGCGATATACACAACACCGAAGGTCCAAAATGAGATTATATTAATTATAGCAGAATTAATCCAAGAACGCATAATAAAGGATATTGCAAGTGGAGGAGCACTATTTACTATTCTTGCTGACGAGACACAAGATGTGGTGACTGCAGAACAACTCAGTTTATGTGCAAAGTATTTGCATAATGGGAAAATTCGAGAAGAATTCCTGTTCCAAGACTTGTATCAGAGTTCATTGATCTTGATTTTACAACTCTCGGAGAAAGAGAAATTCTAGAACCAGGACTGTCTGGAAAACTGATTGGGAAATTAATCGTTGAAAGTATTGAGCAGTTAGGACTGGACATACAAAATTGTGTAGGACAAGGATACGATGGCGCATCTGTTGTGTTCTAGTATTGCTGGTGCTTCATCTGTCATCATTGAGAGAAACCCACGAGCCTTGTATACACATTGCGCGGCACGTTCGCTTAACTTAGCTTTAATGGATGCTTGTGATGTGCAAGAAATCCGTAACATGAGTACAGTGCGTCAGATCATAAGCTTCATTAACGTAAGTGCCAAAAGGAAAGCACTTTTCCAAGCCGCAGTACGAGCTTCTTACACTGAGCAACGGAACGATCATCTCAAATCTCTCTGTGAGACAAGATGGATTTAAAAACATGAAGCCATCGATACCTTTATTGAACTTCTACCTGCAATCAAATTGACTCTTGAACAGGTAATAAATAATTTTATTCAACTACCTTAGTTTTTCTATATAGTGTAAACTGGTTAATGTATATATTAGTAATCAAGTGAATTTCCCGTATATATTGAAGTAGCAGCTTAATGTATGTGCGTTGACTATATTGCAGATCTCACAGTGTGAATATGATACAAAGTCCTCACATATATATATATATATATATATATATATATATATATATGTATACATTTTAACTGCAAACACACAGTATAATTAATATAAAGAACGACGCTTGTATACAAGAGCGTCCGCACAAGATGAGGAGAAAGAACGAACATATGAAAAATGAGGCACCTCCGGGAATCGAACCCAGATCATCTATTGCCGGTCGGACATGCTAACCACGACACCAAGGTCCCCAATCAGTCAGAAGTCGTAATTCTCCTACATATGAGCGGAATCGAATACCCTGAGGGGGCACCTTCTCATGCCGTCCGACCAGCAATTGGATGATCCCGAGTTCGATTCCCGGGAGGTGCCTCATTTTTCATTTGTTTGTTCTTCCTCCTCATCTTGTGCGGACGCTCTTCTACACAAGCGTCGTTCTTACATTAATTATACTGTGTGTTGTTTGCAGTTAAAATGTGTATATATAAGGCATGAGAAGGTGCCCTCTCAGGGCATTCGATTCCGCTCGTATGTAGGAGAATTACGACTTCTGACTGATTGGGGACCTTGGTGTAGTGGTTAGCATGTCCGACCAGCAATTGGATGATCCCGAGTTCGATTCCCGGGAGGTGCCTCATTTTTCATTTGTTCGTTCTTTCTCCTCATCTTGTGCGGACGCTCTTCTACACAAGCGTCCTTCTTTACATTATATATATACAGGGTGTCCCGTAAGTCTGGAACCATAGGCAAAATGATAAAAACGGCAATAAAAACGCCCGAAGAGACTTTTGGGGACTGTTTGTGAAATGAGCGAGGATGGTAGCGGCTGTGTCATCGTCGGTGGATGTCCTCGGAGGTCCACTGCGTGGTTTATCTCCTATGGATCCCGTTTCCCTGAACTTTGCTACAAGTTTGCCAACACAGATGTGTGTTATCGGCGTGCGGTCCAGATGCAATCTGTTAAATTCCTCAGCGACCTCCCTCTGACTTCGATTTCCTACGAGCAGAATTACCTGGATGCGTTCTTCCTTACTCAAAGACATCATGGGCACTTGCATAAACGGAAAAACATGAATTACTTATTTTACCCTATGGTTCCAGACTTATGGGACACCCTATGTGTGTGTGTATATACACGGTGAACCAAAAGTAGTGGACAGTAGGTTGAATACGGTTTGTGTTATATTATATTATAACTATGGTGTTCATTATAACTATGGTGTTTGTGTTATATTAATTAAATATTATAACTAAATTTATTTAAATTTATTTTGTATTATAGTATACAAAAAAATTAAAATGTATTCTCAAAATAAACGTTATCATTTACTGTCCACCTACATTTGGTTCACCCTATATATATATATATATATATATATATATATATATATATATATATATAATATATATATATATATATATATACAGGGTGTTTGAAAACTTTCTGTACAAATTGTAATGGGGGATAGGCAACACCAAGACAAACCCTTTTCGTCTATAAGTGTATGTCCGCTGACGTCACCATTCGGCGCGAGAGGGCGCCACTGCAATTGGCTAAAAGGTGAAGTGGGCTAGACTCGCGCTTGCCGCGGGCATTCTTAAATCGGACGTAGTACGCGTAACATGTTTATTTAAAGAAGGCATGTTTATTTAAAGAAGGTGCTGAAAGTTGCGACCGGTAGCATCAATGCATGCCCGACAGCGTCGAAGCATTGACCGACGTACACGTCGAAAGATTCCCGGCATTTCGGGAACAGTTCCAGCGGCGACAGCGATTCTTGCTACGAGGTCTTCTTCTGAGTAAATGGGAGTCTCGTACACGAGGTTCTTCATGTGTCCCCACAGGAAGAAATCGAGGCATGTTAAATCGGGCGATCTCGGTGGCCAGGCTACGGGCCCACCCCGGCCTATCCATCGGTCCCCAAAAGTGGCGTTCAGATAATCCCGCACATCGTTGCTGGGGTGTGCTGGGGCCCCGTCGTGTTGAAACCACATTCGTCTGCGAATAGCCACGGGAACATCTTCCAGCAGTTCCGGCAACGTTTCTTCAAGAAATATCCGATAAACCCGCCCGTCGAGTCGGGCAGGCAGCAGGTACGGCCCAATCAACTTGCCATGGACGATACCCGCCCAAACATTGACGGCGAACCGTTCTTGATGAACATGCACCCGTGTAGCCTGTGGATTTGCGTGCGCCCACACGTGAGAATTGTGCATGTTAAACACACCCTCACGTGTGAAACAGGCCTCATCTGAGAACAGCACATAAGCCGGAAAATTAGGCTGCACCGCTGTCTGCTGCAGAAACCAGCGTGCGAATTCCACACGAAGAGGATAATCCCGAGGTTGTAATGCCTGGACTCTCTGACGATGAAATGGATGTAACTGCTACTCGTGCAACACACTCCAGACCAGGTCGTGGTTCACACCGAGGATACGTGCAACACCTCGCGTGCTTGTGCTTGGATTGTCCTCAAATCGCCGTAGGATTTCTTCTTCCATGTCAGGAGTGCGCACGTTTCTCTCCCGACCAGTGTCATGCATGTTTGCATGGAATGTTCCAGTTTCTCGCAGTCGCCGATGCAAATGCGCAAACGTTTGGTGGTTTGGCACACGTCTGTTTGGGAAGCGCTGTCGGTACAACCTCACAGCAGCTCTTCCGTTTCCATTGGCAGCCCCATACACCATATGCATGTCAGCCATCTCAGCAGTCGTGAAGCGCTCCATGTTACGCGTACTACGTCCGATTTAAGAATGCCCGCGGCAAGCGCGAGTCTAGCCCACTTCACCTTTTAGCCAATTGCAGCGGCGCCCCCTCGCGCCGAATGGTGACGTCAGCGGACATACACTTATAGACGAAAAGGGTTTGTCTTGGTGTTGCCTATCCCCCATTACAATTTGTACAGAAAGTTTTCAAACACCCTGTGTATATACTGTATATATATATATATATATCGGGTTAGGCCTGTTCAAAAATCAACTTTTTCTTATTTTCATAGGTTTCTGTACATTTTCCCATGCTTTTTGACCTGAAAAAGCCGAAAATCACAACTATTTTGACCTAGGATGTTGGGAAGCATTGCCGCATGGAGCTTTAAATTTTCTGCCTTGAAATCGGCCAAAGCGCCAATTCCGGGGTCCCTTGAATTATGTTTTGCACTTTAACTTTTGATCTAAACAAGATAGAGCAACAAATTAGGTATCAAATGAAAGAGCATAAAATTAATAAATAATAATAATAATAATAATAATAATAATAATAATAAATAAATAATAATTAATATAATATAATAATAATAATAATAATTATCTATCATTTTTCAGGAAACAACAGAAACTCAATCAGAATCTAGAAAACCATCTACAAGTTACAACTTCACAATGGCATTAAGCAAGGAGCTGAGGGAGCTCCGTGGGCGCACAGTTGATATCTCAGAACCTCCACGTACTGTCCACAGGCAGGTGTCAACTGGGCCATCTACCAGATCTCTCACTGAAACTTTCCTGGTTGGATACCCTTCAGCTTTTATCAGTGGTTCCCAGCTTCCCACCAACAGACAGGCGTTCCAGTATTTCCTTAATCTTCAGAATTTACCGGAAAATGCAGGGAGGCCCATGGTTCAAGACCTTGCATATGAAACAGTTGAATCTATCATCCCATTCTGGCAGATGGCTAGGATCAAGACAATGACCAAGTACAACGCAATGAAGCTCTTCATGAAACTACATGAGAAACATCGTGCTCTGGTGAAAAGCAAAGGAAGAGCAAGTAACCCTGGAGGAAAAAGAGGAGCATTTGTGCTGGAATTAGACAGCCTGTTCGATATAGGAGCTCCAGATGCAATCCAGGAAATACAGAACAACAGATTGTTATCCAGAGAGAAGAAAGATGAGGATATCAGGTTCTACGAAGACCAAAAGACTGAGAGGAAAGGTCATATGTCTGCTTGTCTGGTCATGACAAGATTTTTGAGACAAGATCCCTGCAGCAAGCAGCGAGGAATGAAAGACTGCAGCATAGACAAGAACAAGGTAAAACTAATTACTTTGAACGTTACAAAAAGTTGTAAGTTTTACTCCATTGCGATATTTAGCATGTACTTAACAATTACTGTCTTAACATGTTGTACTATTTTACAGCTGCAGCAGAACAAGAGGCAGTTGTTCATGTGGATGACATTACCTGGGGTGACTCAACTGACAACGACGCTAACACAGAGGACATGGATTACCATCAGCCTCGTCCTGGATGTTCTCACCATCAAGACACTGTGACTAGTGTGACTTTGACGTTTCAAGGAAGGTCATGGAATGTGATGTCATCTGCAATACAGCTGATCGTCTTGGTTTATCAGACAATCAAGTTACTGCCATGGTTTCTGCCACCTTGAAAGCTGGAGGGGCTGATCTGGATAACTTCGTCATCTCAACCTCAACAACACGTCGCAACAGAATGCTGTCCAGTATAATATCAGCCAGAGTCACATGTCCAAGTTTTGTGAAAACCCCCACAGTACGCTGCCTTACACTGGGATGGAAAGTTGCTCAAAGATGTCTTGGGCAGTGAACCTGGAAGTACCTCAGAGACTTTAGCTGTGCTAGTGTCTGGTCCACCTTCATACACTGAAGGAAAGTTATTGGGAGTACCTGTCATCGACAATTCTTCTGGCACAGCTCAGGCTGAGGCTTCAATGGATTTACTGGAGACATGGGAACTTACGGATAATGTTACTGCCCTTGTTTTTGACACTACATCCAGTAACAGTGGAGTTCACAGAGGAGCTGCCAAACTGCTAGAGAAAATGTTGAACAAAAAGGTGTTTTATCTGGCCTGTCGACATCACATCCTGGAAATCCTAGTAGGAGCAGTTTGGGAAGGTGAAGGGGCCAGATAATCCCTGGTTTGAGCATCTGAAGGATGTTTGGACGGACTTGTCCAAGGAAAACCCAAAGATGCTGGCTATCAACAGCAAATGGCTGAAGGAAAAGAAGAAGAACAGTGAAGAAATACTCCAAGACATTCTAACAGCAGAAAGGCTTCCAAGAGCCGACTACAGGGAAATGGCTGAACTGACAGTCATTGTTCTTGGAGGAACGCCTCCTCGAGGTATTCACTGGAGTCGACCAGGCGCCATTCATCAGGCCAGATGGATGGCCAGAAACCTGTACTCCATGAAAATGCTGATGTTTGCAGATCAACTTGAGTACGACGAAGACACTGTATCAAAGCTGGAAATACTCAACACCTTCCTTGCGCTGTTCTACACTCCTGTATGGATGATGTCAATGTCTGCTGCAGATGCTCCCGTGAATGATCTAAGTCTAATCCAGGACATGTTGAAGTACAAGAAAACTGACCCAGAGCTTGCTGATGCAGTACTTAATAAGATGGAAAACCACAAATGGTACCTGACGCAGGAAGTCGTGCCATTTGCCCTGTTCAGCAGTAGATTGAGTGACACAGTGAAGCACGACATTGCTGCCCAGTTACATGCCACTGAGAATCCAGACAGCTTCAGAACAGGAAAGCCTCTATTCCAGAGAGTCACAGCTAAGACCACCCTGGTTGATCTCATTGGCCCAGAATCACATTTCCTGCTGGACACACTGAACATTGGATCCGAGTGGCTTCTGGAACCTGTCACGTCTTGGCCACAGAATGAGGACTACAGAAAAGCGTTGGACTATGTTAAGAATCTGAAAGCGGTGAATGACATTGCTGAACGTGGTGTCAAGATGATGAGCGACTTTGCAAATGTCATAACAACAGATGCCAAGCAAAGGGACTATCTCCTTCAAGCTGTGGAGTTCAACAGACGCCGCTTTGACAGCTTCAAGAAACAAACTCTCAACAACTGACTGTGTAAATGTCATTATGAAATTAATCATCATGTAATGCTTTCACTTCTTGATCGATTAGACTTGTGACAAAATGTTAATCTCAAATTTGTGTCATGAATAAGGCGCCTTGTCTGCCTTGAGTGTGAGAAAACGAATTTTGTGATATTTCTGAAATCTTTGTATGTACCAATGTGCCATTTCTTGTTCCAAGACTATCATAATTGTATAAGTTAGAAAGAGGATTAAAAACACTTTAATTTGGTGCCTATTTTGTTGCTCTATCTTGTTTAGATAAAAAATTATAATGCAAAACATGATTCAAGGGACCCCGGAACTGGTGCTTTTGGCCGATTTCAAGGCAGAAAACTTAAAGCTCCATGCGGCAATGCTTCCCAACAACCTAGGTCAAAATGGTTGTGATTTTCGGCCTTTTCAGGTCAAAGAGCATGGGAAAAAGTACAGAAACCTATGAAAATAAGAAAAAGTTGATTTTTGAACAGGGCTAATATCGGGTGGCCACAAAAAAACTTTACTTAATTCAAAGTTTAATAACTGCAACAATTCAAAACTTATGCGATTGAGCTTCGGCACACATTAACAGATGGTTATAATCTATAATTGCTGGAATTTTCAAATATGTAGGTTCTATAGTTTTGTTACAGTGAACAATTTAAAAGCATATGTCTAAAAATAGCATGCCGAAGAAAATGAATTTGAACTTAACAAAATTTACTTAAACAAATGGTCAATGTGACCGCCTCCCTGTTGGTAAACTGCCCTCAATCGCTTCTTCCACGAGGAGATGCACTTTCGAACCTCATCTAAGGTGATATCCTCCCATGCTCTACTGATTTTCTCCTTAAGTTCATCTTCGGTGAATTTGTCTTTCTGGCTGCCGTAAACCTTCACCATGAGGGAATCCCATACTGAATAGTCCATCGGATTACAGTCGGGAGACTGAGGCGGCCATTCATCCTTTTTGATGAAATTAGGGGTCTCTTGCTCTAGATGATTTTGGGTCGCTCGGCTTGTATGGGCGGGTGCCCCATCTTCAGGGCCGGATTAACCATTAAGCAAAATAAGCCCGTGCTTAGGGCATCAAGGGAAGGGGGGCACCACAGAAATTTTCCATTGTCGGATTTACCATGGATTTATTATACTATTATAATCGCGGCTTATAGCCTATAAGCTGTTGAAAACTGAATTATATATATTCATATATAGTATTTATTTTTTTTCATTGTTTGAATTTGTAGTGAACAACAACCCTTTTGAGAGATAAATATATTTCGTTGTAATCACACACTTTACGCTTTGCGTTATTATTTTGTTTATATCAAATCTTTGAGCGTCATATTAAAAATACATATAGATTAAATATTTTCGTGTGCTATAGTAAATGTAAAAACAAGATTCAGTCATGCTGAACTTTATAAAATAATTGTAGAAGACAATATTGAGTGTGCCTTCCCAAATGTAGAAATTGCCTTTCGTATATTTTTAACATTAATGGTCACAAATTGCTCAGCTGAGCGTTCATTTTCTCAGTTGAAGTATATTAAAAATACCAACAGAACAACTATGCAACAAGGCAGGCTGGATGCCTTATCTCTACTAAGTATAGAAGCAGATGTGTTACGTAAGATTAGTTTTGAGGATCTGATCAAAGACTTTGCAATTAAAAAAAGTAGGAGAAAACTTTTCAAATATAAATGAAGTGGAAGTATACAAAAATAAACATTATTTTCCATCTTACTGTAAGTTTTGTTTCATTTCAAAAAATAAAATTTTATTTTATGGTTTATTTTTGTTTATATTTTGAATTACATATATATGGGGCACCAAAATCTTTTAAGTGCTTAAGGCCTCTAAAGGTCTTAATCCGGCCCTGCCCATCTTGCTGGAAAATGTAGGCCTCATCAGGATACAGCTGACGACAATCAGGAAGTAACCCATTATCTAACAGGTTGATGTAGCGCTCAGAGTTAACTTTAGTTTCGTTTGTGGCAATAAAATGAATTCGTGTTTTCCCCTTCCATGAAATTCCCGCCGATACCATTACTTTTCTGCTGAATCGTGAGGTTTCATGATAAAGCCTGGAGGGAGGAATGTCCTTTTTCCTTGAACCATAAACCCTGTCATTTTGCCTGTTTTTGGCCACCTCCAACGTGAAATCCTTTTCGTCTGTAAACACAACTTTTTGCACGTCTTCAGCTGAGTAGCGTTCATATAGGGATTTACAGCGGGTCTTTCTACGCTGTCTTACATTCTGATCACGCCGAGAAACTCGAATTCTCTTGTAGGCCTTCAATTTCAAACGTTTTATAATCCATTGTACAGAGGAGCGAGAAATCCCAAGGTCGTACGCAATCTGTCTCTGGGAGCGATGAGTTCCTGATGTATTCTCCTGGGATTGAATCAGTTCCTCCACGGCAGCCTTATTTTCTTCTGTTGAAACACTTTTGGGCCTGCCGCTGCCGGGTTTTCTAGCTGTTGATCCAGTATCCTTTATCTTTCTTATTAAGTTATAAACACTTTGACGAGTCCAGTTCTTTGCGGGGAATTCTCGGACAATCCTATTTCCATTCCAACCTTTTTCCTTGACACATGCTTCCATGATGGCTTTATCAATTTTACTTAACGTCATGCTGGCGGGGTTTTAGCGGAAAAATAAAAGAAAGCAAATTCACATTAGGTTTAGCCTACGCCAGCGCGCGTGTCATACTACGCTACATTAGGTTTAGCCTACGCTAGCGCACGTACGTGTCAGATGCACACCAGGCATGCTATTTTTAGACATATGCTTTTAAATTGTTCACTGTAACAAAACTATAGAACCTACATATTTGAAAATTCCAGCAATTATAGATTATATGCATCTGTTAATGTGTGCAAAATCTCAATCGCATAAGTTTTGAATTGTTGCAGTTATTAAACTTTCAATTAAGTAAAGTTTTTTTGTGGCCACCCGATATATATATATATATATATATATATACATTCAACTGCAAAGAACACGCAGTATAAATAACGTAAAGAACGACGCTTGTATAGGAGATATTCCGCGCAAGACGAGAGAGAGAGAACGAAACAAATGAAAAAATGAGGTAACCACCCGGGAATCGAACCCGGGATCTTCCGATTGCCGGTCAGATGCGATACCATTACACCATGGGCCTCACTCTTCCAAATGCCGTAATTCTTCTACATACTCGCAGAAACCAATGCCCCAAGGGGGCACCTCCCGCATTGGTTTCTGCGAGTATGTAGAAGAATTACGGCATTTGGAAGAGTGAGGCCCATGGTGTAATGGTATCGCATCTGACCGGCAATCGGAAGATCCCGGTTCGATTCCCGGGTGGTTACCTCATTTTTTCATTTGTTTCGTTCTCTCTCTCTCGTCTTGCGCGGAATATCTCCTATACAAGCGTCGTTCTTTACGTTATATATTTATATATATAAATTATATAAATATATATATATATATATATATATATATAATTATATATATATATATGTGTGTGTGTGTGTGGGTTTTAATGCTAAAATGTTTTTTTTCAGGACATACTTCGAGCTATCGAAATGATTCTATCAGTCATGCAAGTACTGCGCATCTGCCGGGAAAATGCTGAAGATGTCTTCCGTAGTATAATGGAACGGTCGGCAAATTGGTGTGACACATCTATTACACCTAGACGCTGTCTATGGCAAACCAACAGGTCTAATGTCGCTAAAGAGGATGCCGAGTTATTCTACAGAACAACCATATTCATACCGCTTCTCGACAATACATTGCAAAACCTGGAACGTAGAGACACAACAGGCCTTTGGGTTAGGTGTTTTAATACTTAAACATATAGGAGATAAACCACAGGATAAGTACGCTTACTTTGAAGATGCTTACAAATTCTGGAAAGAAATCTTACCACAAGCTCCTCTGCAACAAGCATTGGGAGAATGGGACGTTTGGAGTGAAATGTGGAAATCTACATCCTATACTGATAGACCTACAGATGCAGTCTCTGCCATCGACAGATGTGACAGCAACTGTTTTCCAGTTATAAATCAATTTTTACAGGTTATTGCTATGCAACCAGTAACTACTGCAACGCTGGAGAGGTCATTCTCCAATCTGAGAAGACTGAAAGCCTGGTTACGCAGCACTATGAAGGAAGACAGGTTGTCTGGTTTGGCTCTAATGGCGATGAGCAGAGACAAATTAAGTCTTGATGATGCGCCTGCAATACTTGATAGGTTCACAAGAAAAACGTTAGACGACTTAATCTGTTGCTGGAAGAGCCATCATGTAGACAGAGCATATCTGTTTCCCCAACTTGTTGCTTTTCTCTCAGTTATACTGTTTTGTGCACAATGAAAGCTAAAAAATGTTTCAGTATTCTCTATGTTAAATCCTCTCTGTACACGCATAATAATGTAACTATCATTTTTTACTCAGTATTTTACGCATGAAAAATGTGTGGTAAATCTATTCGTTTATCTAATTTAGTTTACACTTGCTGTAAATAAAGCCTTGTTAATACATGAATATTGGCTCTAGTAAATGTTTGTGTATATACATACTCGTATGGCATATACACCTTTGTTTTAGTTACTCACACGCTCCCACCTTGACCAAATCCTGGGTACGCCCCTGCAGAGATGTCAATACAAAAGGTAGCGCCATTCTGGCCAGCTTAGAAAAAACAAAAAACTCTGGTCTCGCTGGCATGCCTGTAAACAATATCATTACTAATGAAACCACTGTCAGCAGCATTTCAACAGAATGGGGACATTTTTCGAGCAATGAAACTGTTAAATACTACCAAACAAGAACTCCAGTCGATGCGGGATGAGTGTGAGGCATTATTTTCAGAGATCTACCATGAGGTTTAAGTCAAAGCAGAAGTGATTGGGGGTGGAGTTGAAGAAACCACGTCTCCCTTCCAGGCAGTGGCGGTTCCTCATATGGGCAATATGGGCAGCCGCATAGGGCGGCATTTGTGGAGGGGCGGCATGAGCGCCTGCAAAAAAAATAAAAATAAGAATAAGAATAAATAAATAAAGAAATAAATAAAAATAGTTTATTTATGGCAGTTGTGCAATTTAATTTGTATTTTTCCTGTTCATAGTATCATAATTACATTCTCTTAAGTGAGTTATTCTATTTACGTGATGAAGGATTTGTAAAATTCAGAATTTGAGTCTTTGTTTTGGTTTGAAGTTCCAACAATTAGTCCAATAAAAAGTTATTTTGTGAAAGAGTTATATCTGTCCTTTATTTTGGGGGATTCGAATGTGTGTGTGTTGGCGAACAGGGGGGGGGGGGGGGCTGAAGGTGAGGTTCGCCCAGGGCGTCATGTAAGCTAGGACCGCCACTGCTTCCAGGTCTCGCTATCGTAACACTGCTGAACACAACCAGGACATAGAAGCGTACTACCGAATCAATGTGTATGCCCCAGCTCTAGATACTGTACTCAGAGATTTCTCTGAAAGGTTTGGCACGCACACAGAGTTGTCAGCTGGACTCAACTGCATCATTCCATGTCTTGTAGCTACAAAATCTTGGGATAATGTACAACCTGCATACTTCAAGTTTGCATCACTCCTGAAACCTCGTCCTGATAAATGCGATGTGAATACCAAGTTTAAAAAATGGGCAAAACACTGATCGGCATGTGATAATCCACCGCAAACTGCAATATCTGCAATCAATGAATGAGGGACAATGAAAGTATCTTTCTGTAATAACGTGGGGGGGGGGGGTAGACCCCATTAGGTATTAGGTTATTAAATAGACAATGAAAGTACTTACAGGTGCTTTGAGTTAGATCTTCTTTTATTTAACTTTCTTTGTATTTAACTTACAAAATTAAACTCAGAACTTTAATATCACAGACCTAAAGCAATTGCACGAACTCAAACCTATACCCACCTAACACATATATTCTGAGTCCTATTTGACATATAGGCGTAACACATTCCGAGTCCTATTTGACATATAGGCGTAACACATTCCGAGTCCTATTTGACATATAGGCGTAACACATTCCGAGTCCTATTTGACATATAGGCGTAACACATTCCGAGTCCTATTTGACATATAGGCGTAACACATTCCGAGTCCTATTTGACATATAGGCGTAACACATTCCGAGTCCTATTTGACATAGAGGCGTAACACATTCCGAGTCCTATTTGACATATAGGCGCAACACATTCCGAGTCCTATTTGACATATAGGCGCAACCTATTCCGAGTCCCATTTGACATATAGGCGCAACCTATTCCGAGTCCTATTTGACATATAGGCGCAACCTATTCCGAGTCCTATTTGACATATAGGCGCAACCTATTCCGAGTCCTATCTGACATATAGGCGCAACCTATTCCGAGTCCTATCTGACATAGAGGCGCAACCTATTCCGAGTCCTATCTGATATATAGGCATAAAACATACAAGGCTTGATATAAGGGTCTCAAAGGCAACATTTGAGGATCTTTGTTCAGCCAAATTGGTTAACCTAACACAAAACTCAAAAATAAAACCCTACAACAAAATATACATTTACACATATACAATCATACATACAGTATATAAATATATACATACAACTCCAAGCATCCAATTCTTCTTTTAAAGAAGAATCATCCAACAGATTTCATCAACAGACACATGCATTCCTTGCAAACAGATTGGATTCTTCAAAACCCCAAACCTTCCAGACTTACCTGTAGGACACATAACATTTACTCAATCATAACTACGGGTATTGACTTCACTGGAGTGGTGAATCCAAGTTTTGAAGACCAACTGGATTCAGAGCAACACACACACACACACACACACACACCACACACTGTACTCTTTCTATGTGTCTCAAACACAACAACCTGTCTGAACATAACCAAGGATCGGAGAGTAAAAGCTTTTCTTGCTGCGCTCTGGTTCTGTGCACATAATTTTGTGCCAAAATTATATGGTTAGACAGTGACACAAACAAACACACTACTCAACTCTAAAGGGTTTTATGGCTACTTTGGCCATAGCCCAAACTACTATTTCAAGGGGTTGATGGCCTACCTTGGCCATAACCCAAACTACTATTTCAAGGGGTTGATGGCCTACCTTGGCCATAGCCCAAACTACTATTTCAAGGGGTTGATGGCCTACCTTGGCCATAGCCCAAACTACCATTTCAAGGGGTTGATGGCCTACCTTGGCCATAGCCCAACATATCAAAGGGCTGATGGCCTCCCTTGGCCATAGCCCAACATATTCAACAAGGGGCTGATGGCCTCCCTTGGCCATAGCCCAACCTATTCAACAAGGAGCTGATGGCCTCCCTTGGCCATAGCCCAACCTATTCAACAAGGGGCTGATGGCCTCCCTTGGCCATAGCCCAACCTATTCAACAGGGGTCTTGTGGCCTCCCTTGGCCAGAGACCAAACAACAGGGATCTTGTGGCCTCCCTTGGCCAGAGACCAAACAACAGGGATCTTGTGGCCTCCCTTGGCCAGAGACCAAGCAACAGGGATCTTGTGGCCTCCCTTGGCCAGAGACCAAGCAACAGGGTCTTGTGGCCTCCTCTGGCCAGAGACCAAGCAACAGGGATCTTGTGGCCTCCCTTGGCCAGAGACCAAGCAACAGGGTCTTGTGGCCTCCCTTGGCCAGAGACCAAGCAACAGGGTCTTGTGGCCTCCCTTGGCCAGAGACCAAGCAACAGGGGTCTTGTGGCCTCCCTTGGCCAGAGACCAAGCAACAGGGGTCTTGTGACCTCCCTTGGCCAGAGACCAAGCAACAGGGGTCTTGTGGCCTCCCTTGGCCAGAGACCAAGCAACAGGGGTCTTGTGGCCTCCCTTGGCCAGAGACCAAGCAACAGGGGTCTTGTGGCCTCCCTTGGCCAGAGACCAAGCAACAGGGGTCTTGTGCTTCCCTTGGCCAGAGACCAAGCAACAGGGGTCTTGTGGCCTCCCTTGGCCAGAGACCAAGCAACAGGGGTCTTGTGGCCTCCCTTGGCCAGAGACCAAGCAACAGGGGTCTTGTGGCCTCCCTTGGCCAGAGACCAAACACAAAAAAGCCCCAAGCCCTCCAGATCTACCTTTGGAGGAGTAACGTTTACTCTACTAAAACTACGGGTATTGACTAGTCTGAAGTCGTAGGAGGTTTGAATACAGTACAAACTCTTTTAACCAACAACACAACATGGAAGTATAGTACATTTCAATTAACTCACCAACGTAGAAGTCACTTTAAAACATAAATCGTTAACAAAACAAAACATGACAAAACTCCAAAACCACGTCAGTAAACCAGCATTTATAAAATGTACACAGATAACACAGGTCAACAAAAAAACTTTTTTTTTTTCGTTGCCAAAGAAATTCGTACGAATTTAGGGTATTTTGGGGTTGCTGAATTCCAAAATGAAAGTAGTTTTTCCGATTTGGCTCTAGTTCTTGAGATAATGAATACCCTCAATTAATAGGAAACGTAACCATAACGCGTGCATATGGGAAACTACCCGGAACATTCTAAATGGTGAGACCGAATAAAATGCCATTATGATCTCATGTGTTTACTTTTGTATGATTTGAGACAATTTCAATGCGATTTGTAAGTAGGCTCCGCCTGAACATTAATTTTTTTGCATTTTTACGTGTTTCAATGGGATACCAATTACCTCATAAATTAGAGCCAATCTAGCAAAACCGATGTCATATTCGGAATCAGCACCACAAAGTTACCCCAAAATCACTCTAATATGATTGGCAATAAAATGAGTGTTGACCAGTGTAATGAGCAAAGTTAAAATGCTTAATAACTATGGAAAAACTATACGCGCTCACAACATGGTATCATAAGCACACCGGACAAAAAATTAGTCACCCCTAATAGCACCGATAGTAGGAAGTTCAAGGTCACACAGAGGGCGCTGATGTAGCATTGGTAAGTGACAAGTAGCGGTGACGTAGCACACAGGATCAGATCTGTTTCGTGAGGTGGTGAAGAACAAAGTGTGTGTTGGATATAGTCTGCAAAATGGGTCGTGAGGCAGACGTTACTCAGTGGCAAAAAGGAGCCATCGTGTTTGGCAGAGCCCACGGACACAAAATGTCTGAAGTAGCCCAATTTGTTGGTGTGTCAACGCGTACTGTCCAGCGAGTTTACAAAGAGTGGTGTAGTTCGCAATCAACTGACAATCGACGGCGTAACTGTGGCCGGAAAAAATTCTCGACAATAGGGGCCGCCGCCATGTTTCTCGTCTAGTAACTGAAAATCGTTTTCAAACCAGAGAACAATTGCTCCAAGAAACCAATGAGGTTCTCCAGCGACCAATTTCCGAACGGACATTGCGACGAGAACTGCATGCGATGGACATCTGGAGCAGGGTACCACGGAAGAGGCCGCTGTTAACAGCAAGTCACAAATTGGCACGTTATAAATCGGCTCAGAGGCACAAAAACAGGACTGCGGCAGATTGGAAACGTGTAATTTGGTCCGATGAGTCCCGTTTTTGTTTGTGCTCCAATGATGGGAGGCGACGAGTACATCGCAGGTCCAATGAAGCCTTTAATCCTGAATGCGTCGAAGGTGTTGTTCAGGCTGGAAACAGAAAGTGAAGCGCAGGAATAGACACCCACGGACTCTGGCGGAACTTCGGGACCGGCTGATGAACGAGTGGCAGCAAATCGATGTTCAGTACATGCACAACCTCGTAGAGTCTCTGCCTCGCCGGATTCGTGCGGTTATCAAGGCCAGAGGCGCCGTCACACGTTATTAGGTACATTCTGAGAGGGGTGACTAATTTTTTGTCCGGTGTGCTTATGTGGTACCTTTATTTCATAATTAAATACACTGGTATGCATATGAAATTTTTTTGTCTGCTGTGAGGGTTTTTTCAACTCATATTATATAATTCGACCATGCTGAATTCGAAAATGACATTGGTTTTCCTCAATCAGGTCAGGTTTTTTCTCTATTGGCCATTTATTATAAGTCCAATTTTATCCCCAAATTTATTGATTTTTTTAGCTTAAACACTGTAGATACGAGTAATATTATAAGAACACTCGTGAAAAATGAAAACATTGTGTGAATAAATACTTTTATTCTTACAATGAATATGGAAAAAAGTTTATTGAGGAAGGAATGAAGTTTTTTTGGCTTTCCGTCTGTGTTTTTCTTCGGGCACGTCTCGCTTCAAACACCAGCAATAGTCCACCAGCATATTGATATCCCAGTTTCCCTGGTACCTCTCTTCCATTATTTTGATATCTTGGTGAAATCGTTCACCCTGTTCCTCACTATAATCCCCGCAATTTTCAGGAAAATAGTCCAAGTAGGACCACAAAAAGTGCATTTTTATGGACATGCGCGACCCATGAGCTTTGAAAGCTTCCATCAAGTTTTCGACAGTGGACTCGTATTCTGAACTTCTACGCTTGCCAAGAAAATCAGTGACAACTGATTTGAATGCCTGCCAGGCATTCTTCTCAGTTGGAGTCATTGCGTTTTCGAACTGAGTATCCTTGATCAAAGTTCGAATTTGAGGACCATCAAAAACCCCAGCATTTAGTTTAGCATCAGATATATGAGGAAATTTACTCTCGAGATATCGGAATGCTGAACCCTCCTTATTCATTGATTTGATGAAATTTTTCATCAAGCCCAGCTTAATATGAAGTGGTGGGAGCAAACTTTTTGTTGGTGGTACAAGAGGCACTGAAACGACATTATGCGACCCAGGTTCAAAATTCTCTCTGGATGCCCATTCACGCTGTGCATAGTGCTTCTCATCCGCTCGGCTATCCCATTTGCAGAGGAAACATGGGTATTTCGTGTATCCCCTTGCATTCCCAATACAAATGCCACAATCTGAAAAAAAATGAAAATATTTAAAGAATTTAGAGAATTTGTTCTATCAGATAAAAAAATCTATGCATTGGACTGTATCACTTCTGTGGGGAAGTTAAGTGTTCTTATACGCTCTCAAATAACCTTTGGAAAAACAACATAGTCAATAGCAGTAGTTTACTTATGATATTAGTATTACCTTCAAATCTCCACAGATCCTCCACTTATGTTGGTCGTATACGAGAGCATCCAGTAAAATTTTCATGTTATCGTAGCTCTCAGTAAGTTGTACGGAATGTGCTACAGGGACTGATGCAACCCTATTCCCAATGTTGAGAAGTACTGCTTTCAAACTTCGTTTAGACGAGTCTACAGTATAAATAGCCTCCATTCTGATGCGTTATATGGCAGGCCCAAGGATTCGATTAGCCCCTCAACATTGCAGCAGTACACTCAGGAAGAGGTATTTTCGTGCACTGCAAAAAACTTGCGGAATTCTTCCTCTCGTTTCCTATACCAGGAGAATGTTGTTCCCGGAGCCAGCAAGTTGTCCTCTCGAAGTCGTGAGCCCAAGATTTCGGCAGCTAATTTGGAAAGTCCTAAATCCCTGGTAAGATCATTAAGTTTGGCCTGGTTGAGAGGCCTCGGCTCATTTGAAGCGGTATTTTGAGGTATATACGACTGGGACTGGTCATTGGCTTTGGTCATTGATTCATCATCAGAATCATCGAAGTCCAGGGTTTGAGGTGGGTCGGGTATTGGAATTCCAGGACCATGGGGTACAGGTCTCATAGCAGAAGGAATGTCGGGGTATACAACAATGTGTTTATTCTTCTTGTTAACTCCTGAAAATAGAAACACAGAAACATGGATATAAACTTGCATATGAAATAGAAGAAGCATTCAGACAGTGGCGGCTCGTGAGGGAAGGCTGCGGTCTGTAAGATATGAAATAGGTCGATGGAGTCTGTATATTTTCTTTCTTTTTCATTCATATTGTCCCTTCGGGACAATATGAATGAAAAGAAAGAAAATATACAATCATTGTATATGTAAATGTAACTTGTATAACAATATGTATCTGTAAATGTATTTTCTATAACAATATGTATATGTAAATGCAGTGTTGGGCACTAAAGCGTTAATCCGATAACAGTTAATTAACGAAGTTAACTTTTTTTAACGGACTATTAACGGAAGTTAATTTCCATTTATCGTTATCGGACCAGTTAACTTCCGATAACTCGATATTTAGTCTGTTAAAGTCCGTTAACACGTTAACTGCGAGGAGTCATTCACGGAAGATCACCGCTCCGCGAATGAATTCAAACCGCCATAACTTCAGTCTGCCAATTCCGTCCTCTGCCGCAGTGGAACGGCTCTTCTCTCTCGGCAAGGACATCCTGAGGCCCAAGAGGTCAAGACTGGCAGTTGGGCCTAACTTTGAGAAGTTGGTCTTTCTGAAGGGCAACCAGCACATTGTGTCATAGTTTTTAATAAATGTGCCTAAAATTTAATTTTACCTTTCAGTTCCAGCCATAATAATTCTCTGGTAAATTAAAATTTAGTTAATGGTTAGTGGTTACAAGGGTTTCAAAACATGTAATCAGTACATTTTTTATTAAAAATAAAAAAAAAGTTAAGCCAAAAAGTTGCAAAACTTGATCAAAATACAGTTAAATACCTATTTATTGTTGGATTTTGCATAAATAAACATTTTATATGGGTTTTAAAGCTTTTTTCCTTGATTTTTTTAAATGTTAGTAAAGAAATAGTTATCGTTAACGGATTATCGTTAACTTCCGTTAACTTTGTAGTAAAATTATCGGATTATCGTTATCGAAGTTAACTTTTTGGTTAACGGTGCCCACCACTGTGTAAATGTATGATTACCATTATGGTGAATATTATGCTATATACAGATCTACAGAAGCTAAGGCTAACAAAGACCCTAAGATCCACTCCAAGGCTAGCCCGAGAGAAAGGAAGGAGTAAGGGGTTAAGAGAAGAGAAGAGAATTAAGGGGTTAAGTAAGGAGCAACACCTATCATTCGTGGGTTAACATTCATTCAGAAAAAGAGGAAAAAGCCTCACCATCATCATCCGCCGGCCACTGCCGACAAGTCAGAAAAATAGTCGGAGAAAATAGGAGAGGGATGAAAGATGAAAAGAAGTAAAATAAGAACGCTTACAAACCATGCAAACAGTCATAACTCTGTCATACCATGCAGCAAACTACAAACATGCAAGGAAAGAGTTTTACAGACATGCAAAGTAAGGAAAAAAAAAAAAAGTAGGTAAAGTTAAACAAAAGTGGGTTAGTTTAGGCTACGAGCTACATCTACGTTCGTGTTAGTCTAATTTTTTTTTTTTTTTTTTTTTTTTTTTAATAATTTTATTGCTGGCATCACACGCTGGCATGTCACAAGCTGGCATTCATCGTCAACAGACTCATCCTCGAGCACTACCACCAGAGCTCCTGTTGTTAACTTTCTTTTTTTAATTTTAAACAACGTTAATATTTTTAAAATGTCTGTCAAGACGGTTCTTAAACATATTAACGCTGGTAGAATGAACGACTGACGCGGGAAGATTATTCCATTTATCGATTACTTTAAACGTAAAGAAGTTTTTAGCGATATTAGTAATGAAACGTCTGCCACGCAACTTAAATCCGTTATTGCGAGTATTACTATTATCGAAAGTGAACAATTTGTCAAAATTTACGTTATCGATGTTATTAACGATTTTGAAAACTTCAATAAGCTCCCCCCTTAATCTCCTAGTTTCGAGTGAATACAAGTCTAACTCTTTAATCCTATCTTCATAAGGCTTATTGCGCAATGACGGAATTAGTTTCGTGGCACGACGCTGAACCCTTTCTAACCTATCAATATCCTCACGCAAGTACGGGCACCAAAACTGAACGGCATATTCTAAATGAGGCCTGACTAGGGACTTGTAAAGGGGCAATATAATATCCTTCGATTTAAATTCGAAATTACGCGCTATGAAGCCTAACATCCTATTAGCTTTTGCGCAAGACTCCAGCACTGGTTCCTAACCTTTAAATCTTTAGATACGCGTACGCCTAAATCTACTTCCTCGTCAACGCTCGCTAACTCCCTATCATCCATCGTGTACGTGTAATTATTGTTGGGAGAACCTATATGCAAAACTTTACATTTGTCTACGTTAAATTGCATCTGCCACTTATCTGTCCACTCCATAATCCTATTTACATATGGTGAATATTACATTATGGTGAATATTATGTCAAGTTTCATACGAGGTTTCAAAATATTTAAGAAAAATAAATTTATAAGCCCACCTTGGAGGTTTGTCATGCAGAAATAGCAATCTGTCACGTGATCCTTTCCTTCTCTCCAAATCATGGGAATTCCAAAAGTCAAAGATTTCGCTCTGCCTTTGCTCCATCTTCTCAAATTTTCAATGCACGTCTTGCAGCACATATGAGGGGCGAAATTTTTGTCCTGGTCCCCTAGCTTAATTCCAAAGTATGCTCTATACATTGTCTTCACAAATTTAGTGATTTGGGACTGGTTATTTGGCATGGTAACCGTCCCACATATGTAGCAGAATCTATTGGGATCATTTTTACACGCTCTATTCATTATGAAATATTTTATCTATATGCCTGAAAAGCAAAAAAGATATTATACAAGTGAAACAAGTGATGATAGATGTTACTGTTCCAATTCCGCTTTGACAAAATCACGAAAAATTCTATTTTACTTATGAGGCCATAGCTGGATAACCTGAGCTGATTGAGAAAAACGGATTGCAGATTCGAAATCAGCAGGAAAAACTCTAAGAATCACTTACAAAACCCTTGACAGCAAAATTGATGCATACCAGTGATATAAATTATTAATTAATTGAATTAAATATCTATACAAAATTGCCTCGGGATTGGCGACATAGCCTATTGAGAATGAAATAATTGCCATACGTACAAAGAACCGGTATGTATGCATCGAGCCTCACATAGCAACAAGAAAACCCAATTTACTGTTTAGTCTTCAAGAGAGAAGTAGACCAAACAAAACTTTGCCAGATCAGCAAATAATGAAAATGCAACGCGAAAAGGAACGGCTCTCGGAGCTGTTTGATGTACAGCGAACGCTGGATATCCGGTATCCGGCCGAGGCGTTTGGCTGGATATCCGGTATCTGGCTATCCAGCCAAAATCACTCTCTAGTGCATCACTATTTTTGATGTGTTTCATGACATTCTTGCCTTCATTTTCATTGGAAATGACAAGCTTTTCACCCCCCTCAAAAAAATGATTCCCCACAGGTTCCCAAATATTGATGGGGTAGGGGATGGGGTATATCTTAACAACTGGTCATTTCAGACAGAAATGAAGGTCAGATTCGCATGAATCGCATCAAAAACCATGAGAAAAACTTAGGTTTCATAGGAAATAGCAGTCTGGGCTGAAAAGTAACAATTAACTTTTCAACTAATGAAAATATTACAATTTAACCTAACCAATCATCAATATGTGATGCCCCCCATTAATACGTAAGTACCAAAAATTTTAATCTTGCTTCAAGTTCCCAACATGGATTTCATTCAGGAAGTTCTTGTTTGTCTAATCTCTCGCACTTTTTAGAGTTTGTAACTGATCAGGTAGATCAGTTACTTTATGCCCATTGTTTATTTATCGAACAATTTGCACAAGTTTGGTTAAATTTGCAGTTTCAGCCCTAATTCATTTTTAATATGAAACCTATGTTTTTCGATGCGATTCATTCGAATTTGGCATCCATTTCCGTCGCAAATCACTCGTTTTTAGATCCCCCCCACCCTCAAATATCAAAAGCCAAAACGGAGTGATTTGCAATGAAAATGGATGTCAAATTTGAGTGAATCATCAAAAAACATAGGAAAAACGTAAGTTTCATAACCTAACCCCTAACTATTTTGGATGAAATAACTGTTTACAAGGGTGAGATTGCGCATTATATCGATAGGCTAAAAGTTATTAAGGCTCCAGGCCCTGATGCTTTTTATCCCAGACATTTGGAAGACATTATTGTAGGCCCCTTAACGAAGATTTTTAACCAGTCACTCGAAACGGATTATTCCTGAAGACTTCAAATTAGCTAATGTCACCCCCATTTTTAAAAAAGGCAACCACACCGTAACTAGCAATTATAGGCCCATTAGCTCAACGTCAATTGTTGATAAACTATTGGAATCCGTAGTTAGGGATCGTATCATCGATCACTTAGAAAGTCGAGATTTGATTAATAGTAGTCAGCATGGGTTTCGATGCCATAGATCTTGTTTAACTAATTTGTTAGACTTTTATAATGAAATAGTGTGCGAATATGATAGGCACAGAGCAGCTGATGTTATTTATTTAGATTTTAAAAGGTGTTCGATACAGTTCCACATAGAAGAGTAATTGCGAAGGTTAAAGCGCATGGTATATGTGGTCAGGTAGCTAACTGGTTAGAGGAATGGCTTCGTGTTGGGAGTCAGAGGGTCGTTGTTAATGGTAGGGAATTGGGGTGGTTGGATATAGGTAGCGGTGTCCCACAGGGTTCAGTGTTAGGCCCATTGCTATTTGTAATTTACATTAACAGCATAGATGTAGGATTGACTAGTAATGTGTCAAAATTCACGGATGATAATAAAATAGGCGGTAAGGTTGTTAACAAGGATCTACAGATCTACAGAAGCTAAGGCTAACAAAGACCCTAAGATCCACTCTAAGGCTAGCCCGAGAGAAAGGAAAGAGTAGGGGGTTAAGAGAAGAGAAGAGAATAAGGGGTTAAGTAAGGAGCAACACCTATCGTTCGTGGGTTAACATTCATTCAGAAAAAGAGGAAAAGTGTCTCACCATCATCATCCGCCGGCCACTGCCGACAAGTCAGAAAAATAGTCGGAGAGAATAGGAGAGGGGTGAAAGATGAAAAGAAGTAAAATAAGAACGCTTACAAACCATGCAAACACAGTCTTAACTCACTGTCATACCATGCAAACTACAAACATGCAAGAACAGAGTTAGAGACATGCAAAGTAAGGAGAGGATAAGAAAAGAAAAAAAAAAAAAAAAGTAGGTAAGTTAAACAAAAAGTGGGTTAGTTTACGCTATGAGCTACATTTACATTCGTGTTAGTCTAATTTTTTTTTAATTTTTTTAATCATTTTATTGCTGGCATCACACGCTGGCATGTCACAAGCTGGCATTCATCGTCAACAGACTCATCCTCGAGCACCACCACCAGAGCTTCTGTTGCTAACTTTGTTGTTTTTTAAATTAAACAACGTTAATACCTTTAAAATGTCTGTCAAGACGGTTCTTAAACATATTAACGCTGGTAGAATGAACGACTGACGCGGGAAGATTATTCCATTTATCAATTACTTTAAACGTAAAGAAGTTTTTAGCGATATTAGTAATAAAACGCCTGCCACGCAACTTAAATCCGTTATTGCGAGTATTACTATTATCAAAAGTGAACAATTTGTCAAAATTTACGTTATCAATGTTATTAACGATTTTGAAAACTTCAATAAGCTCCCCCCTTAATCTCCTAGTTTCGAGTGAATACAGGTCTAACTCATTAATCCTATCTTCATAAGGCTTATTGCGCAATGACGGAATAAGTTTCGTGGCACGACGCTGAACCCTTTCTAACCTATCAATATCCTCACGCAAGTACGGGCACCAAAACTGAACTGCATATTCTAAATGAGGCCTGACTAGGGACTTGTAAAGGGGCAATATAATATTCTTCGATTTAAATTTGAAATTACGCGCTATGAAACCTAACATCCTATTAGCTTTTGCGCAAGACTCCAGGCACTGGTTCCTAACCTTTAAATCCTTAGATACGCGTACGCCTAAATCTACTTCCTCGTCAACGCTCGCTAACTCCCTATCATCCATCGTATACGCGTAATTATTGTTGCGAGAACCTATATGCAAAACTTTACATTTGTCTACGTTAAATTGCAACTGCCACTTATCTGTCCACTCCATAATCCTATTTACATCGTCTTGAATCCTATTTCTATCGTCCTCGTTAACAACCTTACCGCCTATTTTAGTATCGTCCGCGAATTTTGACACGTTACTAGTCAATCCTACATCTATGTCGTTAATGTAAATTACGAATAGCAATGGGCCTAACACTGAACCCTGTGGGACACCGCTACCTACATGTAACCACCCTGATTCACTACCATTAACTACGACCCTCTGTCTCCTAGCACGAAGCCATTCTTCTAACCAGTTAGCTACCTGACCGCGTATACCGTGCGCTTTAACCTTCGCAATTAGTCTCCTATGCGGAACTGTATCGAACGCCTTTTTAAAATCTAAATAAATAACGTCAGCTGACCTATGCCCAAAGCTGGGCACTTGCGGTATTTTTTGCGGTACTGCGGTACTGCGGTACTACCAAACCGGTACCGCATAACGCAGTACCGCAAAGGATCGCTGAAAGTACAGCAGTACCGCTACCGCATTCAAATTTCCCGCGGTACTTTCCGCGGTACCGACAAACACGACTTTTCAAAAAATTAACACTTTTTTTTAAGTAAACCTTATTACAGGAGTACAGTAAGACGAATGCTGCGTGTGTTGCATCAGCCTAACTCTAGACACGTTAAGTTTTCGTTCAGAACATGTTACGTTGCCATCCTATCACAACGCCTCAGTGCAGTGCTTGCTTTTGAGCCGGTTGCACGTGTGTTACATTTCTGTGACAAAGATCGATTTTTAGCCATTATGGCAGAAAGTTCAGGTGCGAAATCGCCGATATGCAATTTCTGAAAATATGTGCTATTACTTGTGTTGTTCTTGTGTGCAGTACCGCAGTACCGCGGAACGCACCAGGGGGACCTGAAAAAGTACCGCAGTACCGCGTAACGCACTGGGCATGCTGAGGTACCGCAGTACCGCGTAACGCACTGGGCATGCTGAGGTACCGCAGTACCGCGTAACGCACCCCCAAATTTTGGTACCGCGCCCACCACTGCCTATGCCTATCGTATTCGCGCACTATTTCGTTATAAAATTCTAACAAATTAGTTAAACAAGACCTATGGCGTCGAAACCCATGCTGACTACTATTAATCAAATCTCTACTTTCTAAGTGATCGATAATACGATCCCTAACTACGGATTCCAAAAGTTTACCTACAATTGACGTTAAGCTAATGGGCCTATAATTGCTAGCTACCGCGCGGTCGCCTTTTTTAAAAATAGGCGTGACGTTAGCTAATTTAAAGTCTTCAGGAATAATCCCCGTTTCGAGTGACTGATTAAAGATCTTCGTTAAGGGGCCTACGATAACTTCTTTCAAATCTTTCAAATGTCTGGGATAAAAAGCGTCAGGGCCTGGAGCCTTGCTAATTTTTAGCCTATCGATATAATGCGCAATATCAGCCTCGTAAACAGTTATTTCATCCAAAATAGTCTCGCTACTAAATGGAACGATATCATCCACGTCGGGGACATTATTTACGTCTTCTACGGTAAAAACTGTCGCAAAAAAGTTATTGAAAATACCCGCCATCGCCTGAGCGTCAGAAGCCAAAGCGCCAAAGCGCCATTAACATCCACTAGAGGGCCTATGTTATTTTTTACCGGCTTACGATTATTAACGTATTCAAAAAACGTTTTTGGATTATGTTTACTATCCGCAGCTATAAGTATCTCTAAATTACGCTTAGCATTCCTAACTGATCTTTTAACCTGACGTCTAAGCTCGATATATCTATTAAAGTTAGCTACCTGGCCATTACGCTTACTAAGTCTATACGCTCTATTACGCTCGTTTATAAACTCTCCTATTTCCCTACTCCACCACTTCGGTCTACCACGATTACTAGCGCGCTTAGGCCTACGAGGAATAAACTCCCTTTCAATATTCCTAAAACTTTCTTTAAACGCCACCCAACGCAAATTTGTGTCATTACCCATAAATAAGTTATCCCAGTCCACTACTCTCATCCTATCCGCGAAACTATCAAAATTAGCCCTACGAAAATCAGGATGATAGAAATAGGCTCCAAGATGATGTAAATAGGATTATGGAGTGGATGGATAAGTGGCAGATGCAATTTAATGTAGACAAATGTAAAGTTTTGCATATACAGTAGGTTCTCATAACAATAATTAAATGTACATGATAGATCTACAGAAGCTAAGGCTAACAAAGACCCAAAGATCCACTCTAAGGTTAGCCTGAGAGAAAGGAAAGAGTAGGGGGGTCATTCTCTGTCAGATCAACCAGTGCCTAACACCCTCATCTCTCAGATTTTGCTGAAATTTGGTGTATAGGGAGTTTGTGGGCCCTGAATCCATTTCTGAAATTATAAGGTCAATCCGACCAACGGTTCAAGAGATATGACCTCGGGAAATTTGAGGTCACTTGCGAGGTCACTAACATTTGGCGACCCATAACTTGGGTAATAATGGTCACAATTATATAAAAGTATATATATTTAGAATCAGAAAACGACAGGAATCCAAATATGCAAGTTTTAGAACTCTAGGTTGAAAAATAAAAAAGTTACACTGTAACCAAAATTTGAGGTCACGATTTGACCTCTGGGGTATCAAATGAGAATTTTTTTTTAAATGTAAAAAATGAAGGCAAAGGCATTGGCTATTAGAATCAGCAAAAAAAAGTTTGTTTATGTTAGTATTTTTCATGTAACTAACATATAAGTGAACACCATAATCATAAGTTGTGCGTCAATTCTACCTATTTTTTCACACTTAAGCTCATAATTTGACCTATAGAAATTAAAATTACATTTTTTTATAGATATAAAAACAAAGGCAAAAAATGTAAAATTGTATTTCACTGCTAATCTACACTGGCAATAATAGTTATAATAGTGAAAGGGGAAGACCTACTTAGAGGATTCATGTGCTAGCCTAATACAATTTTTGCATGCTCGATGCTCTCATCAATTTCTTTTTGTGGAAAAATGTATTGAATTCTGCTGCCTCCTCTTAGGGTAGGACAACTCATTACAGTTAATATATGATGTCCTGGCACTGCACATGAATCCTTGTTTGATGGATAATAATATGCACTTGATCCTGATGACCCAGAGGGATGTAGAAAGTTCACAGTGAAATCATCAAACTCTTCACAATATTCCTCCACAATTCCATACCAAACTTGCATGTCATAAATGCAGCCAACATACTCTCCTGGTTTGACACATTTTAGGTTACCAAGCATTGCAGGTTCATTAGTAAAATGACTTTTCCTTATTCTTTTCTTTTCTCCAATGCCACTTGAAATGGGATACACCATCAGTTCTTCCTTGTTTAGGGGAACAAATCTATGATATTTCTGAGTTCCAGGAATAGCCCTACTATCCTTGAATTGATGTTCCAACCGTTCTTCTGCATCTTTCAAATCAGCTGTAGTTACAAAGAAAAAATTTATCTTCTTGCTCAAGTTTTCTTCACAAAACTGAAACATGTGTTCTGGTGTAAGAATTTGCCTCTCTGTAGTTCTCTGCAAACTGGCACGAGCAGTAGCTCTTTTCACTGTTCCTCCAATCCCATCACATGCATTTTTGCCATGGGATGTAGCAAAGAAGTGCCATTCACAAGACAGACCAAAATCCTCTTCATGGTAACAGAGATTTGTGAAGTTGTATCTGTTCTTATATTGGCCAGCACATCCATCTGAGAAATAGTGCACCTTCTTCAATTGTGGGCATCTGAATTTAACATATGTCATAAGCTTCAATATGAATGAGTAAACCATTATAGTGTTGTGTTTTAGTGATGCAGATAAGAAACAGACACTAAAATGGCTAAGTTCCTGGTCTGCAGATGATCTATAATAGATGACAAAAGGGTGAACTGTACACTGTGAATTGTCCCAGTGAAACCCTTGGGCAGCATCCTGGACAATGAAAGAATAATTCTCAGAGAAATCACCTACTATAACTACCTCGCTCTGAGGTGGTAGTGTTTCTTTCAACTGCTTGAAGTACTGTGATTGTTGCTGAGCAACAAAGTGATGACGAACCATGCGGGATATTTTCATGCTTAGGGATGATAAGTATTCATGAAGTGGCTCCACCTTATCAACCATTGTACAACAGTCAACAGTCACCCATTGCTTGTAAGATATTTCATTTGGAGCTGATTTCACACTGTCAAGTAACTCAAGAAAATCCAGGCCCTCTTCTCTTGGGCAATCATTGCAAAGTTGCATCATGCAAGTCTCTCTTTCTGTACTGCAGACACTGTAATCCATAAGATCCTTGTATGAAAGACCTCTTTCTCCCAATGCAGCCAGCTGCAATTTTTGATTTTGATGGTATGTGCAGACACAGACAGAATGAGTCCCACCACTACCGGCAAGCACACAATATGATGGCCGTAATTTTGCAAATGTGGAAAATCCTATTTTGGGATTCTTTTCATCATTTTTATATAGTTCAAACATCTCTCTTAAATTCCCGAGGACCAATCGTTTTTGCACCTTCATTGCACCTTCAGCACTGATAACTTTCACGCAATCCTTTTGGCCAGGACACATACGACTAACCTCTTCTGACTCATAGAATCTTCTAACTATATCTTTGTGTTCTTCAGATATCACTTTTCCTTTGCTCATTAGTGGAATCTTCGGAAGGATTCCATGTTCTGATTTAAGTGAACGGCTTCTTTTCACCATGTATGTTGTAGTTTGAAAGAAACTAGCTGTTTTTTCAATTGTGTATGGTGAGAGTGTCAATATTTGTAGTTTGTGATGGTGACATTTGCTCTCCAAATGACTGTTTCAATTCATTCATTAATTTGTCTAGATGTTTTTCAGATTTAGTTTCAGGTTTTGAAGTATCACTTACCTCCTCGGTAATTTGAACACCATAACTGAGTTCTAGCCTCTCCTTCAGGTGTTTCTGAGCAGATGATAGCTTACCACGAGCCTTGCGCTTTTTCTGGCTTAATGACAGCCCTTCTGAAAAGAACAGAAAAAAAGGTTTCACACACCTGAATATTAGTAATTAAATATTAATTATAGTACCTTAAATGCTATATAATTGGCTATATAGTAGATCAAACAGACCTTGTAGTAAAGTATAAGTTATTATATTAATTTATTACTTACTTTTTTTAACTGGTGTTTGGTCCAGAAATGCTAGAACTGGTTCAACTGAAGTTGAAGGATTTTCCTTTATCAAGCAATCACTGTCATTGTCCAGATCTTGAATTGAAGAGATGTTACTCAAGCCACTGATAGTAGATGATTCATTTGAATCCTGCTCAGACTCGTTGTTTTCAGTGGTACTAAGTATAGTGGGGTTTTTCATTATCAGTGTCCAGCAGTTCACACACAACAATGAGTCTTTTTTCACTCTTCCAGCACATTTTTCAACAAGTACATCAGTCACTTTTCTAAGATTGATTGTTATGCGTTTCTTGTGTTTTTGAATAGGGTCCTGGCAGTATTTCAAGTGCCGAACCATTGTATTTTGATCTGTAAAGATATAGGATTTACAATTAGGTAATATATATTTTTTAGAAAATATATAGCTATACACACTTAATATTTTAGGCCTTGATAGTTCTGAGGCTCATTAAAACACCATACCCACCAGCCACCCACAGTGCTGGCTGGAACTGTACTAACCTGTAGACAAGGAATTTTGCAACTATCTGTGTTGATTCTGCACTTAGACAAGTAGCAACATGTTTCAACAGGTTTGTTTAGGCTACATGTGAGCTTAGTCTTCCCCTTTCACTATTATAACTATTATTGCCAGTGTAGATTAGCAGTGAAATACAATTTTTATTAAATTCTTGGAGCTTGAGGTCAAATTGATAGCTAAGATATAAAAATTCCTTGAAATGACAAGCAATTTATAAATATGGTGTTCACTTATAAGTTAGTTACATGAAAAGTACCAACATAAACAAACTTTTTATGATTGTTTCTATTAGTCAAGAACTCTGACTTTGTTTTTTATATCTATAAAAAATGTAATTTTAATTTCTATAGGTCAAATTATGAGCTTAAGTGTGAAAAAATAGGTAGAATTGACGCACAACTTATGAATATGGTGTTCACTTATATGTTAGTTACATGAAAAATACTAACATAAACAAACTTTTTTTGCTGATTCTAATAGCCAATGCCTATGCCTTCATTTTTTACATTTAAAAAAAAAATTCTCATTTGATACCACAGAGGTCAAATCATGACCTCAAATTTTGGTTACAGTGTAACTTTTTATTTTTCAACCTAGTTCTAAAACTTGCATATTTGGATTCCTTGTCGTTTTCTGATTCTAAATATATATACTTTTATATAATTATGACAATTATTACCCAAGTTATGGCTCGCCAAATGTTAGTAACCTCGCGAGTGACCTCAAATTGCCCGAGGTCATATCTCTTGAACCGTTGGTCGGATTGACCTTATAATTTCAGAAATGGATTCAGGGCCCACAAACTCCCTATAAACCAAATTTCAGCAAAATCTGAGAGATGAGGGTGTTAATTTCAATTTTTTTTGGTTGATCTGACCTAGGCCTAGCTCAATTTTATGAATAAAATAGATTTAACTTAATGTTTTAATATATAATATAATATATAAATAATATATAATATATAAATATAAATATATATATAATATAGTTGCTTATAATTAATAAGGATTATAATTAGTTAACATAATTAATAATAAGGAAATTTAAAAATTTTGTACTAGCAACCCTAAATCTTTTTCAGATTTCTAGATTTCAATTTGATAATTTTGATAAGCATCACTGAAAGAAGATTTAATGGAAGCGATCCTTTTTTTTAAGAACAAATTCAGTTTAGGTTAGTACATTTTGTTACGGATGTTTATAATAATACAAAAACATCTTATTAATTTGCTAAACCAATAAAAATCTTATTTTGTTTAAGTTTCAATCAGTTTGTATTTTGGGATTTATTGTAATTTTTTAATAAAGAGAAAAAAAGCCATTAAGGCATAGTTACAGCCACTAAGTGACCCAATGAGTCATGTGGTGGTGACGAAATGCCTTGTTTATGAATCTCCATTGGCCTAATAAAGCTAATCGTAATCAATTTGGCCTTAACATTCCGTCGGAGTTGTAATTATATAAGTCAGATTTCTGGAGTCGGCAAATTTTATCACCGACTCCACAGCCCTGGTTTAAAGTAATTGATAAATGGAATAATCTTCCCACGCCCGTTATGAACTCTACCAACGTTAATGTGTTTAAAAACCATCTAGATAGGCATTTTAAAAATATTAACATTGTTTAAAATAAAAAAAACAATTGGCAACAGGAGCTCTGCGGGTCATAATTGGGGATGAGTCTGTTGATGTCTAATGGCAGCTTGTGATATGCCAGCAAAAAAAAAAATAAATTAGACTAACACAAACTTGTAGCTTGTTGAGTAAATTAACCCACTTTTTGTTATTCTTTATACTTTTTTCTTCTTATTTGCATGTCTGTAGTTTGCATGGTATGATAGTGTTTGAGTTGTGTTGCATGGTTTGTAATTCATTCTTATTTTACTTCTTTTCATCTTTCACGCCTTTTCCAGCCTAGTGGGCTGCATCCTCTACCTCCCTATGGAGTAGAGGATTGGTCTGCAACAGCTGGAAGAATGTGTTGCTTTGAGTTAAGAATATGTTGTTCTTGAGTTAAGAATGTATTGCATGGTTTGTAAGCTTTCTTATTTTACTTCTTTTCATCTTTCACCTCTTTCTGGCAGAGTGGGCTCTACCTCCCTATGGAGTTGTTGTTGTTGTTGTTTAGCCGATCAGCCCACCCTGATCGAGCAAGCCGGCGGCACGCAGGTAACCGATCGCCCTCTCCGGAGTGGACCAGAGGTTCAGCGCACTAGTGATGTTGTGTTGTGTTCGTTGTTGTGCTAGAGCGGTACAGTCCGTCATAATGTGTTCAATTGTTTGTGGTGTGTCTTGGCACAGGTGGCAGGTGTCGTCTATGGAGTTGTCTAGTCTGTGTTTATATGTCCGTAAGTTTGGGTGATGTCCACATCGGAATCGTGCTAAGTTAACTCGATCCGATCTGCTCAGGCTGATCTCTGACCTGTTAATGGGTGGCGGCTTCGCACCTAGGACCGCATTCGGACCGAGTCGTGTCAGTGTTTTCTGTACTGTGTGATGTCTGTGGGGCGTGGTATGGAATGGAGTATTTCGTTATAATATCTCTCTGGTGTTACCTTAATGGTGCGAGGTGTTTGGTGCATGATTGTACATGTAGTGGCAAGGGTGTTGTGGGTTAGTTGTCGCTGCTGCCATGATTGTGTTCCCCTCATGTCTAAATGTTCCCTAACTTTTAGTATTTTTGTTTCTGTGTGCAGGTGTTCTATTGGTGTTGTTTGAGTGCATCCTGTAATGATACGAAGTGCGTTGTTTTGTATTGTTTGTAAGGTGTTTATGTGTGTGTTTGAGATAATGGGTGCCCAGCATGGGCTAGCATAGTCCATAACTGAGCGAATATAGTTTGTATATGAGTGATGTTGTTTCCTGCTGGTGTCCAAAGTTTGTGCCTGTTAGTACCCTAAGCGTGTTAAGTCTTGACGTACATTGGTTTTAATGTCCTGAATGTGGTTTGCAAAAGATAATGATTGTTGTATGTGACACCAAGTATTTTGGTTCTGTGAGTGTGTGGAATGTTGATGTTGTTTAGTGTAAGCTGTGGAATTACCTGGTGTTCTTTTGTGTTGCTTGTAAGCAAGGTGATGTTGATTTTGTGGGCGCTACTTTGAGTCTATTGTGTGTGAGCCAGTCTTGTATACTGTTTATGTATGTTTGTAGGTTATTTGTAGCGGTGTCGATGTTGTTGTTGTGGGTGGATGTTAGAGTGATATCATCTGCATATGATGATAAGGTAAGCTTGTTATCTATGGGTGTTGGAATGTCATGCATGTATAAGTTGAAGAGTGTTGGTGAGAGAACAGAGCCTTGAGGGACCCCGTTCGGAAAAGCTTGTTTTTGGATGACTTGCCATTAAATGTGACATGTGAGTATCTTCCTGAGAGATAGTTGCTCAGCCACCTTTTGGTGTTATTGTGCATGTTTGTGTTGAGTATTTTGTTTATGAGAGGGAAGCGTGGGATAGCATCAAATGCTTTACTAATGTCTATTGTTGCTAATAGTGTACGTTGAGCTGGTCTTCTGGAGTTGATGCCATCCATGATGTGCTGCGTGAGGTTAGTGAGTAATGTCGTGGTTGAGTGGTGAGGTCTGAATCCATGTTGAGTAGGCGATAGTGGTATGTGTGGGTTGGTGATTTGTAAGATTAGTCTTTCTGTTACTTTGGAAGGTGTGCATAGTAAAGTAATGGTCTATAGGAAGCTGGTTCTGTTGGATTTTTGTTTGGTTTGAGTAGTGTAATAATTTTACCTTGTTTCCATATGTCAGGAATAATACAGTGTTGGTATGAATATGTGCTGATATTTGTGAGAGCTAATATTCCTTGTGGGCCCAAGTGTTTAAGGTGTATGTTAGATATGTTGTCTGGTCCAGTAGCCTTCGAATTCTTAATGTTTTTGATGATCTTGGTGGTCTGGTCTGTATTGAAGGGTGTAATGGTCATGTCGAGTCTGTAGGTTTTCTTGTGTCTGGCTGTTTGTCTGTCTGCATGTTTCTGGTTGTTGTCTCTGTTTAAGTGACTTATCTTTGCGTAGTGATTAACTAGAATGTTAGCTTGTTGTGTGTATGTTGGGATATTATTTTGGCTGCGACAGATAGCCGCGTGTGAGGTGTGAATGCCGCTGTTAGAGTGGGTAATGCTATGGAGTAGAGGACCATTCTGCAATCTTTCCTATTCTCTCCAATTATTTTTCTGACTTGTCGGCAGTGGCTGGCAGATGATGATGGTGAGTCTTTTTTTTTCTCTTTTTCTGAATGAATGTTAACCCACAAGTGATAGGTGTTGCCACTTACTTAACCCCTTATTCTCTTCTCTTAACCCCCTACTCTTTCCTTTCTCACGGGCTAACCTTAGAGTGGATCTTAGGGTCTTTGTTAGCCTTAGCTTCTGTAGAATGAAAGAAACCGAGTGAGTCAGTGTTGTCCTTAAAAAAAATTATGAATCACTTCAAATGGAATAAGAGCACAACCTTCACACACTGTAGCCATGGTTAGACTGAGACAATATGGCAGACTGAAATGAGACAATATGCAGACCAAAAATTATTATATTTATTATCTCTATTATTATACATTTGCGATGGAAGTGGTATTAGAAAAAGTTGTCTGAAATGAAGAGATACAGCTAAACAATACCAAAATTGCCAAGAACTAATTGGGGCTGAAACTGCAATAATACCCAAGTTTGTTTCGTTAAAATAATAAAATAAATGTGTGCTTACCTAATAAATATAACAAAAACACACTATAATGGCGCTTAAATTTAAGTTAAAACCATATCAAACATTAACAACATACTGTATAATAAAAGCACTGTTAACCTTCCACCTCTGCCACAGAAAAATCTGTAAGCATGCTTGAATCCTTTTTTAAAGCAAAACCTTCCACCTCTGCCAAAGAAAAATTAGTAAGTGAGTCTCTACTCTTCATTTGATAGATTCGATGTCCATGAAGCTGTGTAACTCCCAATCTTACTTTGATATGTTCTTTTATACATTTTTTTTTGTGTTTACACTAAATATGTCTTTGGAATAAAGTTGTCACTATTTACTGTTTCTGTTCATCATTTAGTAATTAGGGATCAAATTAAAATCTTTTACTTATTTTTCTGAGGAACAAATTAAAGTTACTTACATTGATTCTTATGGAAATATTGATTTCACTTAGTGCTCCAATTTCACGGAACCAATTAAGAGTGCTAAGTGAGGGATTGCTGTATAGGGTTATGGTTGATTGCCATCACACTCATCCATTGGAAATTTCCAGATATTGGTGTAGAGTTGATGACAAAAACCCTATGTTTTTTCATTAAAAAATTGTTTGTGGAGGTCTTCAAAAGACTTAAGTAATAGTTTTTTTGGTTATTATTCGTTTTTTGACCCAGGCACACCCAGCTATAACAGCAATATATATTGAATAACCAATCAAAACTGAATAAGAAAATATATATATATATATTATCTTGTGCAAATTTGTATAAAATGTTTTTTTTTTTAATATATTTCCTATTTTTGGTGTTTTTCCAATATATATATATATATATCTACTATTTGGTGAATATTTCTTATTTTTGGTGATTCTGGCTACTTCTGCGTAATTCAATTTGTCCTGTTTTACAAATAAATCATTTTTAGCAATTGTGTGTCTGTTGAACTCTGTTCAGTTTTTTTTTTTTTGTGACGAAGTATGACGTTTCAGTTATGCATATTTGATTTTGAAGACGTGTCCGCCATATTGCCCTCGATGAAGACAAGAGTTTAGACCTTTTTTTTCAATCATGGAATAATTAAGACATCCGTGACCTGCCCTAAATGCAATAGTGCTTGTATTTTAAGAAAAGACCAGAAGGTCTTCAGGTGCCGTAAAAAAATCCTAAAAATAAACGTGTCATTTCAGTTTAAGGGCAGGCGAAATTTAGCGGACTACCCATGCAAGGTTGGCACATGTTATTACATTATCATTTGTATAATTTAGGTCTCGGGGGTATGGGGGCAGAGCCCCTGTAAAGCTCACGCATCACAAATTGATCGGTCCTAATGTTTTGCGGACAGTTCAGTATGTGACACCGGTTAGGTCAACTGTACGCCCTTGATGATTGGTTAGGTTAAGTCATGATATTTTTGTTTAAATTCATTAGTTTAAACAAAAATGACGAGTGCAAACTTTTCTGGTTAATTTTGAGGTGTTTTGTACGAAACTGCCATCCATTTCCTGTGCAAATGCATAGTTTTCAAGATGACGATATCTCGAAAACTACGCATTTGTACAGGAAACGGATGGCAGATTCGTGCAGAACACCTCAAAATTGACCAGAAAAGTTTGCTCTCATTATAAAAAGAGACTGGGTCAAAAAACGAATAATTACCCTTTTTTTGTTAATGTTTAATTTATATGCCTTTTTGGTATTTAGTACTGCCTTATGGTAAAATAGAAATTACCATACGGCTCATTCCATGACAAATCATGGAAAAAGAAAAAGTGCACCATACCCTCATAGATTTTGCTTAAATTTGGTTTATAGAATGGTATCTGTTAGTAAGTACCAAATTTCAAATATTAGCTCAGAGTTATGGTTCAAAAGTTATGCTCCCCCCTTTTTTGAGGGGGGGGGATGAAAACTGGAAATTTTCAAACCACCATAACTCAGTCCCTAATTGACATAGAACAGTGATTTAAAGTGTGTATGAAAGGTAATTGCACACACAACAAATTAGCATGAGCAGAAAATGGCTAAAATTAACAGAAAAGAAGTTATGACACTATTCCATTTGAAGGGGTCCTGCCCCCACTAAATTACAGATTTTTTTAAATTTTCATACATATAAAAAAAGAGTTTCAACCTTATTCTATCAATATATGAAAAGAAATATATGTGTATTTGCATATAAAATAGGTATTTACAGATTTGAAAATGACTACTTTCACTTAAGAGAATAATTTCTAACACTGTTCAACATTCTCATTGACTTCTGGTATATAGATTGGTGTACTTGTTAAAAATGTAAATATATATGTGTTAAACTAGGGGGCATTCCAGGAGAGATCACCCAATGCATGTCACCACTCCGACTCGGATTTTGATGAAAATTGACATACGGGGTTCTTCTGGGTGCTGATTTCACTGGTCAAAATAAAAAAGTTCTATGACCCATAGTTTTTGAGATATGGGCCCCAAAATCTTGGGGGCCCCACTTTACCACCTAACTTTAATGGGCAATAACTCCCAAACATCTTACTGTAGACCTATAAAACTATACATTTTTAGAATCAGCATGAGATCTATTAAATGATACCACATTCAAATGTGTAGAACAATAATGAAAATTTTCCCCCCCCCCCCCCCCTAGGCAGTGAAATAAAAAAAAAAATTTCATTTATTAAACTTCCATTAATTGTTAAAAGATACAAACAATAAAAAATGTGGGTATCAAGTTGCAAGATATTTTAAAAATTATTGAAAAAATATGTACATTGTGAAATTTTGACATTTTTATGCCTGCCGACTAAAATAGAGAACTACAAATGATATATTCACATGGATGAAAATAAACAGCAAAAATACAAATTGAACACACACATTACATCATGTTGATTCATAATTACACGAGTTTTTTCAACTCTTTTTCTGGGAAAACATATTGAATACGCATTGTTCCTGGCTTTAAAGTTGGTGTGCTTAATAAACCTAAAATTTTATCTCTTGATATGTGGCATGTATCTCTAATTTGTGAAAAGTAATAGTAAACACTATATCCTGATGGGTGCAAAAAGCTAACCTCAAAATCATCAAATTCCTCATTATAGGAATGTACAAATCCCAACCATTTCTGATCATTGTAAGTACAAACTATGTACTCTCCTATTTTTGGATTAACTTCAACATTATCTTCCCAGAAAAGCTTTGCTTGTAATCCTCACCTCACCAACTTCATCAGAAGATAATTCAAATGTTTTTGTTATTTGCATTAATAGGTACAAATCTGTGGAATTTTTGTGTTCCTGTTAGCCGCATACTTTTTTCATATCTATCACTTAAAAAATTTTCCATAGCTTCAATTTCTTCAGAATTTATTAAAAAAAAAAATTTATGGTGTCACTTATATTATTTGAACAAAATTCAAACATGTCTTCTGGTGTTAATATTTGATTTGCGAATGTTCTCTGCATACTCACTTTGGCTACAGATCTTTTCACTGTACCCCCAATCCCATCACAAGCGCTCTTACCATGGCTTGTGGCAAAGAAATGCCACTCACATTCCAGCCCAAAATCTTCATGTTTACAAATGTTAACAAAGTTGAAATGATTTTTATATTGTCCTGCACATCCGTCAGTAAAATAATTTAATTTTTTTATATGAAGGTGGGATTTTCTAATAATAGGTATGAGTGTATTTAAAAAAGTGTAAACCATTGTAGTGTTATGTTTTGTATTTGGAGATAAAAACAATAACTTGAATGTTTTGTTTCATTACTTTCTGGTTCCTTATAATATAACACAAAGGGATGCACTGTGCATTGGGTATTTTCCCAATGAAAACCTTGGGCTGCATCCTGTACTACAAATGAGTAGTGTTCTGAAAAGTCACCAAGAACTACAGCTGTATGGCTATTTAAATTATTCTTCAAGTTTTTTAGAAATGCACTCTGATTCTTTGCTATAAAGTAATGATGTGTCAATTTGACAATTTTTGTGCTTAATGAATTTATAAAACCATCTACAGATTCCATTTTTTCAACCATATTGCATCGATCTGTAGTAACCCATTGTTTATATTTTATTTCCTCACATTCAAGATTGTTAACACTGAAAAGTGAGCAAAAAATTCTTAATACCTTGTTCTTTTGGACAGAGATTACATATTTGCATCATGCAATTCCTGTTGTTGACATCACACACTGCTTTCTCCATAAGAGTTGTGTATTCCAACCCTTTGACACCCAAAGCTGAGAATTGTATTTTGGCATTCTGGTGGTATGTACATACACACACAGAATGGGTACCAGCAGCTCCAGCTAAAACACAATGTCTGGGGGCGAAGGCTGGCAAAACTAGAGAAGCCAATTTGGAGACTATCTGGATTATTTTTATAGAGACTAAAAGCTTCTTTCAGATTCATTAACACCAGTCTTTTCTGCACAGATTCTTTACAGTATACCCACTTTCATTTCTGATACTCAGGCAGTCTTTTGTACCTGGGTACAAATGAGTAATTTCATCTGATTCGAAAAATTTCTGAACAGAATCTTTAGTACCTTTAGTTATTGCTTTTCCTTTTGACATGGGTTCAATTTCAGGAATAATTCCAAGTCTGTTTTATATTTCTGCTTTTCTTAACTAAATATTCAGTTGTCTGAAATAGATTTGTAGTTTTTGATATGGTAAATGGAGATAATGTCAATATTTTGAGTTTCCTCTCATAACTGTTGGTAGAATGGAAAGCTTCAACCAGTTCATTCATGAGATGAATCATTGACCTGAAACAAATTCATGAATGTATAATAGCTATAAACAAAACATTACATGTGCATATTAAATTTTTGGCTTATAATATTGATTTCAAGTGTAACAAAATGAGCATTCTTTGAGATAGTCAAATTAAACCAAAAATTATTTTGTGACCAAATGAATTCCAAATGATTTAATGGGCCCATTGATCTCCAATCTTTAGGGAGTTGTGCTTCTAGTTTCTACTATCAAAGGTGAATACCTAAATTTTGTTTTTATGCTTCAGTTTTAGTTTAGGTATATTCCTACCTAATAATAGCATATCATTTTAAAATTAATACCTTGGAGTTTCATGATCCAACTTTGTAGCATTTGATGGGCTTGGGATCTCAATTTCTAAACTTGTTTCTAGCTTTCATTTTAAAGAATGATGTGCTTTTTCTATTGTTTGAATAGCTTTTGCTTCTTTTCTTGAGGAACCCAAACATTGAAATTTTTGAATTAATGAATATTTGACTCCATTTGATATATATGGACAATAATAATTAATGTCAACATATTAATTTCATAAAGTTTTTCAGCAGTTGCTGAAAAACTTAGTCTTGAAAGTAAATGCATTATAAATAAATAATATAAATATAAAAAGTACCTATCATTAAATACTTACGCTTCTTCACTGGAGTCACAGCAAGACTTTCTAGAACTTGAGAAACCTCTTCTTTGGTATTACTTGATATACTTGGATCATATTCATCGCTTTCTGAAATAACATTCTCAGAAGACTGATTGTGATCAGACTCTTCACTTTGTGATGTTGATAGCAACTCCAGTCTCTGGGTCAATAATTTTCTACAGTTGCTACATAGTACAGTATTCCCTTGTAGTTTCCATTTACATCGATCATAAAGTGATTGGCTGATGGTTCTTATATCCTTGTGTATCTTTTTCTTATGTTTTTGTAAAGGATCATCACAGTATCTAACCATTTTTCATTACTAAAAATACACAATTGTAAATCTCAAAAACAAGATGTGATTTGACTCAAAATAAGCACATCTGTAATAAAAATAAGCATAATTAACAAACATTTGAGAGAGAGAGAGAGACTGCGTGAATATGAGTTATACATGTATAGGATGTAAATATATCATTTGTAGTTCTCTATTTTAGTCTGCGTAAAAATGTCAAAATGTCAGTGTACATATTTTTTCAATAATTTTTAAAATGGCTATCTTGCAATTTGATACCCACGTTTTTTATTGTTTGTATCTTTTAACAATTAATGGAAATTTAATAAATGAAAATTTTTTTTTTGGATTTCACTGTCTAGGGTGGGTGAGGGTCAAAAATAAAAATAAAAAAAAGGGGAGAAAATTTTCATCATTGTTCTACACATTTGAATGTGGTATCATTTAATAGATCTCTTCATGCTGATTCTAAAAATGTATAGTTTTATAGGTCGATGGTAAGATGTTTGGGAGTTATTGCCCATTAAAGTTAGGTGGTAAAGTGGGGGCCCATATCTCAAAAATTATGGGTCATAGAACTTTTTTATTTGAACCAGTGAAATCAGTACCCGGAAGAAGCCCATATGTCAATTTTCATTAAAATCTGGGTTGGAGTGGTGACAAATTATTTAGTTTTTGGGTGATTTGTCCTGGAATGCCCCTATCTCAGCAAAGGGGTGCTGGCTCATCAGTACGAATGAGAAAGGAACGGTGGCAGAGGTTTCCTGCCCGAGGGTGGTTGAGATGATGGATGGACAGACTGACAGATAATTTGAGATGGAGAGAGGGCTAAGCTGTTGCCTAAATGCCAAATGTTCTCTCTGCTATATAGTAATTTACTATTACTTATTTGGAGTACAGAAGACTAACTTGTTATATGCACATTAGTGTAGTGTGTGTGTGTGTATATATTTTTTTTTTCACCATATATATATATATATGTTAAACACAGACTGTGCATGGAACAAGGAACTCTTCTGGGAAAATTAAATCCACTATAGTCCGAATAAGTAATGGTAAATGACAAATACCATAGTTTTTCTTTTTCATGATGCTAGCCCGACGTGGGCAACGGGTCTCTCACAAAGAGGTCCCATAAATATAGCTTCCCTCACCAGCTATCTGCAAAGCAGACAGGATCCAGCTTTGGGACATGTTACGTGCCTTGAAAAGTAGACGCTCAATGTCCCGGTTGAGGTTTAAGTTTTGGTTTTTTGGCTAAAAATACAATAGTTACCCCTTTTTCTTTGATTTATTCAATCCGACGTGAATGCAACGAGTCTTTTACTTATATAGAGGTTCTAAATGTAGTGGGACTAGGCTTGCTTTAAACCCTAGATCCATGTCCCAAAGCTGGATCCTGTCTGCTTTGCAGATAGCTGGTGAGGGAAGCTATATTTATGGGACCTCTTTGTGAGAGACCCATTGCCCACATTGGGCTAGCATCATGAAAAAGAAAAACTATGGTATTTGTCATTTACCATTACTTATTCGGACTATAGTGGATTTAATTTTCCCAGAAGAGTTCCTTGTTCCATGCACGGTCTGTGTTTAACATATAAGTTTCTCAGGGACCATTCTGAGTTTTATATTTATATATATATATATATATATAATATATATATATATTATAATATATATATATATATATATATGGTGAACCAAAAGTCTGCCCCTGTGTGGAATATTGTAATATTTCATTCTAGTAGAGATGTTGACATGCTCCTTTTGAATGTTTACTCTTAGATCCTCAGTGATGCATGGCTATGATCTTTAGATCAAAATCAAAGACTTCAGCTTACATTACAAAAAATGTCCAGTGGTGCAAGAGTTGCCAAGTTTTCTACTGGAATATGATGTATTGTCTGTAGTAATTTATGTAAAAGATTTGATATACATAAATGGCTTCACAGCCTGCAGTTTGAATATTTATTGAAGGGATCAAAATTATTCAGCATGGAACCAGACTTTTGGTTCACTATAGGCTTATATTTATTTCTGACTGGAAGGTTTCAAATTGTAGGTAGCTACTCTGTTCTTAATCCAATTCATTTAGAGCAGACCTGAGGTGATAGGATTGTATTTCTGATTAGAGCAGGTGCATTTGTGTTGCCTCAGGTACAGGAAGGAAACAAACTTGCAGTGTATTGTGTGTGCATACCTATATTACCATGAGTGTCTGTAATGCAAACTGACAAACATGAGTTCAAGGATTGGGATGATCATTTGAGTATGATAAATCAAAACATTGTCAACTTCAGTAGTGATGAGCTATGTATGGAAGCTTCATTAGTACATAGACCCTTTATAGACTGTACTTGTCATTAATGCTGAGAGCTACTCATGCTGTGAATTGGTGTATGGTCAGAACAATATTTGTAAAAGAGTGAGGCCTTTATTTTCTCTTTAAAACTGAATCTGCAAATAATCTGTGTCCTTATAGGGCTTAGTTAATTAAAGTAGGCATAGCCTATATATTGGCTATATATTTATTTTGCTTCAGCTAGTTATTTAGCCATTATAGTTAATCTGTGTATTCTTGTTTTTTCAAGAGTGTAAGCATTTTTATATAGAATCTTGTCATGGAAAGTATAAATTTAAATCCAGTTGAAAGTTTGATTGATTTACACAAGAATAAGAAAACTCAGTGGAAAGTATTTTACATGCTGTATACAAATATTAAAAATATACCAAAAGTGCGTCAGAGTTTGATGAAAGGGGAAATACAAGCTGCTTTACTAAACCCTTCTATGGTGAGTTCTATAATATTTTTTAACTTTAACTTGCAAGTAATAAATTGAAAAGCAATTATAGTTAACTACAAAATAATAAAAGTTTTATTAACCTGAAACAAATGTGATAGGCCCCATTTAAAGCTATTTTTTTTTAAGTTTGTAAAAATGTGAATTTCAGATAGTTGATTTATTTCAAGTAACTGTTGCCACCAACCGAGCTTTGAGATCTCAGTTTCTAAACAAAATGTCAACAAAGTCAATATATACTGAAATTATATATAATCTTTCTCCAACTAAAAAGGTAGGTGATGTATCTTTTTGAATAAACTAGTAACAAGATTTTCATTGTAAAAAGTTGAGTATATGTAAAAGGAGTACCTGAGTAACAACCTATTAACAGACTCATTCAACCTAGAAATGGCATTAAGATATCATTTGTAGGTCCAGTCTTGTAAGAATGTTTCTATTGTGTAATAGAAGTACACAAAAGAATATTTGTATGAGGCAAGATAATAAGGCAACCTATGTCTTGTATATAGACAAAAGGTTGCATTAATATCTTGGTTATTGTATAGTCTTAATAATACTAAACATTTTTATCATGACCAGGGTTTTACTGATACCAGAAAAAGCTGCTAATTGTTTGTTATAGTCAGCTAGTTTGTGACTTAATCACTTTAAGAAGCCACTGCATTGGCTTTAAAATATCAGATAGTTAGCCTTCAAATAACTGCAATTATTTAGCTTCTATGCAAGAGTAGGGCGTGTCAATTTTAGTAAAGTTAACAATTCAAAAACTACGAATGTTCAAATGATGTCATATTATCTAGCAAACTTAGAAATATCTTGTGTTGTTTAAAAAAACCATTGACCTATTTATATTTGACCATAAAGGTTTGAAATACACACACACACACACACACACACACACACACACACACACACACACCTGGAGGTTCCTGCCAAAATCTGGCTCTGGTGCACATCTTGGGGACGATCCCTTCTCCCCATTATCCACCAGAATGTCTACTTGGCCATGATATCTCTCTCTCTCTCTCTCTCTCTCTCTGAATTCATAGGGGAACAAAAGTTTATTCTTTTCCCTGTCCTGGAATGAAGATAAGTAAAATGTAGTTATGTCCACTAAGTCTGAACTTAAGAAATTAAAGAAGAAAATGTAAGAATAAAGGTGTATTATAATCAGCAAAATTATTATTATTCCTGAACCCAGTAACAGTAGTTACAAGAATTAAGAAATTACTTTAAGTAGAAAAAAGAGAGAGAGAGAGAACCAAACCCAAGAAGAAACTGAATGTCTATTTTCAACTTGTTATTATCCGTTGAGAGAAGAATATTGATAAAATGACTAAAATGAACGTAAACTGAATATAAACCCATTGTACTGTAAGTTACGCAACATCCACCTTGAAAGTAAGAGAACATCAGTTATGTTAATTTGATAAATACTGTAAGACTGTACTCCACTAACCTTAGGATTTGGAGAGTGATTAAAAACATTTATTTAAAAAAAAAATAAATAAATAAATATAAAGTTGATAAGTACTTGGTTTTATAATATTAACAAACGAGTTTAAGGTTTTTTTTATTAGCTATAGTTTTCTAGTGATAGCTGAGGACAGGAAAAGATTACTTTTTGTCATGGTTGATGGAAAAAGTTTGGGAGTTTGGGAAGGGGATCAACATGTCCCCAATTATTTACATATTAAAATACCGTAATAGAAACAAAGTAAAATAATTAAAAATCTAGAAAATTAACAGTTTGGCAAGTTGCCTTTTGTAACACCTTTGTTTTTTTTATCGGATATTCTTGAGATTGGTAGTTGGTTTGGTTGACCTAGGCGTGTCCTGTCGTCCCTGCAAGGATATGAACTTGAAGGCCTGGCTTGAGACCTATCTTGTCACTTGGGTTGCCCTGAGAAAAAAATACTGGTATCGTGGTGGCCCAGAAATCCACCACAATGTTTTGAACCCACGTGATGCGGCGACCACATCTATAAACATGTTTAAAAAATTGATTAGATGCATATGTTCATAGATTGGTTCAGGGGAGGAAGGCATGACACTGACAGAGTTCTGGAAGCATAAGTTCACAATTTTAGATGGGGTGACTTTAATTGTGAACTCGTGGAATGAGGTCTCCACCCGCACCATGAACTCTGCATGGAAGAAGTTGTGGCCTTCCATCGTGCATGACTGAAGGTTTTGAGCCTGAAACTGAAGAAGTTTTGAATGAGAAGATTGTGTCTCTGGGCACATCAATGGGTCTGGAGGTTAATGAGGAAGATATTGATGACCTTGCTGAGGAGCATAGGAGAGAGCTGACAACAGAAGATTTAACCCTTTAAGCCCTGAATTTTTTGTAGGGTTAAGTTATGAATACTTGTATTTGAAACATTAGCAATTTGTACCTTCAGTCCTTAAAGGGTTAATTTGAGAGAGAGAGAGAGAGAAGTATCTCAAAAGGCCTTGCGGCCCATACCGAGGAGGTACCAATGGCAACGGGTGCCAGGGAAAATTTTCTACACCCTCAAATAGTGTGCAAGATTTGGTCTAACCTTTTCTTGAACTGATCCACAGAGGAACTGTTCACAACTTCTGAAGGTAACCTGTTCCATGTGTGACAGATCTTATACGTAAAGTAATTTTCACACACACTCCTAAACCATTTCAAATCCAACTTCTAACCATTGTTGCGAGTTGGGTTATCATTTAACCTAAACATGCTTCTAAAATTGACATCTTTGAACCCACGTCACTTATGCGTCGAATGTAGCCCATATGCTTAACAGAAGGGATTAACTTTGTGGCATTCTTCAGCTGGTTTTCAATCCACCTACCTACTTCCCCACCAATACCCAGTGCGCGCACTTTGGCCATTAGCTGGCAGTGAGGCACCTTATCAAAGGCTTTTTCATCAATCGCCCTACTCTTATCATACTCACTCAACATGATGTGGAAAAAATTGAGCAAGTTGGTGAGACACGACCTATGCCGTCTAAACCCATGTTGGAGTCCCCAAGTAGCTTGTAGGAATCCAAATGGTTAACAATCCTACCCGCTATTATCCCCTCTAATTATTTACCTACAACTGGAGTGAAATGGTGTTATTTATAGAGGTTCCAAAGCCTCTCTTCCCACGCATGAGGTAGCAGTAGGGTCCTAATCGTAAGAGTAGAGAAAAAGACTTAATACTAAAAAGGTTTTTTTTTGGGGTTTTTTTGCGGTCAAAGGAGAGCATCCTTAATCTAAGCTAAAAGGACAGAGTAGGGATGGAAAGGGGTCCTAGTAACCCACGGGCAGAGATGGGCACGATCTTGATCTTCAAGATCAGATCGTGATCTTGAAGATCAAGATTGTGATTTGATCTTGAAGATCACTTTTTATGGTGATCTTGATCTTGATCTAAGATCACTTTATTTCTTGTGATCTTGATCTTGAAGATCACTTTAGACTTCAAGATCACTTTTAATTTCAGATTCTTAAATATGCCGCTATGCGAATGTCATTTGTTTTTTGTCCAAGCGACATCTGGTGGCAACTTTGTTCAACACCGACTGTTTATGTTTTCTGTTAGTTGGGTGACTTGCGTCATGCGTGGGCTCATGGAAGGTGTAGTTGCTGTGGAATTTAGGCTCGTAAAAAGTGTAATTTACTGTGCAATTATGTTAAAAGTGTTCTATTAATATATTATTATATATAGGCATAAAATATAGCCTTTAGGTCCGTATTCATAATAAATTAATTCTAAACATATTTTATTTACAGATTGAATTTTTTAATAATGAGTGCAATTTTACAACTTCAACAGGCTCCCAAGTGAACCAAATATTCTAGGTTGTCACCAGAACAGTATTCAATATATTTAGATAACAATGTTGGTAATAAGGATCAATCTGTGCTATTGAACAGAAAATATTTTCAAATTGTCGAAAAAACTGGAAACAGTATCAAAGTTATTTGTAGGCAGTGTACAAAGAAAACTACAATTCTGTCTGCTGGCCTCGACTCAACAAGCAATCTTCTGAGGCACCTCAGGGTTAGTACTACTTAGTAACTAAGTAGTAAGTAGCAACATTAACATAATGGTTTAAGTCATATTTTAAGTGACTGGTGCCATACAAGACTAATGCTACATTTACATAGACGTCCATTTGAATATATTGTGCACTTCAGATATTAATAGATTATGGACTAGTAACTACATTAAAAACTGCCGATATCCAACTATAATAAAACGCCAGGTGTATCTGTCTTTCTCTCTGTCTGATCCATGTCTGTAATTTCTCCTATTTAGTTACTGAAGGACGAAATTCGGCTTTCAATTTAACATAGGATAAAAATGCACTGATCATGGTGAAAATAATTTTAGTTAAAGATAACAAAATTTTAGAATCTTGTTAAGTATTAATTCAACTAGAAGTTTGATACTCTGATAAATATTATACAGGGTGTTCAAGAAGTCTCTCCGCATGATAATAATTTATTTTCTTGTGCAGAAACTACATTCGGATCTTTTGGGTGAATATGAATCGGAGAAGAAATCTCGCAAGACATCAACCCGGCTGTTCAGGTGCCATCTAGACGCACCCTGGCTAGATCTCTTGCAAATAATAATTTATTTTCTTGTGCAGAAACTACATTCGGATCTTTTGGGTGAATATGAATCGGAGAAGAAATCTCGCAAGCGTCCAGCTAAAGAAGAAGATGCCAGCGGCAGCAATGCTGGCCCTGCCAAAATTGCCAAGCAGTCAACACTAAGCATGTTCCACATTTCCAAGCAAAAACCAGGACCACCAATATGCTATCATTAGACTATCGCTAGCCTAGCTAAATATTTTGATATTTTTTCCATAGCTAATCTATTGTATTTGTTTTAATTTTTAAATATTTTTTCAGACATCAACCCGGCTGTTCAGGTGCCATCTAGACGCACCCTGGCTAGATCTCTTGCAAATAATAATTTATTTTCTTGTGCAGAAACTACATTCGGATCTTTTGGGTGAATATGAATCGGAGAAGAAATCTCGCAAGCGTCCAGCTAAAGAAGAAGATGCCAGCGGCAGCAATGCTGGCCCTGCCAAAATTGCCAAGCAGTCAACACTAAGCATGTTCCACATTTCCAAGCAAAAACCAGGACCACCAATATGCAAGGATATCCTTGAAAAGAAGATTCTCTCGCTTGTGGCTAATGGGCTCCTACCATTGAGCCTAGTTGAACTACATGAATTTAATGATCTTCTTTCATGTTAGTATAACTCAAATATTTTGCTATTTTTTCCATAGCTAATATCTGATTAAAATAATTAATCATATTATTTGTATGAACATTAGACTATCGCTAGCCTAGCTAAATATTTTGATATTTTTTCCATAGCTAATCTATTGTATTTGTTTTAATTTTTAAATATTTTTTTCAGACATCAACCCGGCTGTTCAGGTGCCATCTAGACGCACCCTGGCTAGATCTCTTGCAACAACAACCAGTACAATGAAGGAAGACATACAAGCAAAACTGGCAGCAGTTGACCATGTGTGTGTTTACATGCGACATATGGTCAACTAATCACCGCAGTTTCATGGGAGTCACTGTGCATTGGGTATGCTATTGATTTAGTGTATTATTTTTATATAATTGATAAATTGACCATTGGTGATAGACTGATAGTCTGATAGACTATAGTATAATCTTTCAATTATTCGACAGTGTTCCTCATTTCATTAATTTGGTGAGTCTTCATTTTGCTGTGATTCACAGTAATTTCACACTAATTCACTGATTCTGTCATCTGTCATGTGTCTGATTCACAGCAAATGGAAGAGTCCATATTCACAGGCTGTGAATATGGACTCTTCCACATTTTGCTCTTATGGGATGGGTCACTGATGTGGTGGTATGGTAGGACTCATCGCTGAATTGCCTCCTTTATATCACTAGTTCTTCTCTTCAATGTTGGTGGTGCAGTTTAGCTGGTGCGCGTCAACCAATATTATTAAATTAAGCTTAAAAAATGTTCATACAAACATTGATTTTAATTCTTACATTACAGATCAATGATGACTTGTCGCGAGGATCAGCTGCACTGGCTGCCGAAGATTTAGTGGAACACATAGCTTTGATAAAATTGCGGAATATTGGACATGATCAACTCGGAGCATGGTTTATTCTTATAGAAAAGTTGTATCTACAGTCACCGACATGCATCGAACATGGTGAAATGCTTTAAAGAGTTCGGTGGTTCGTGTTCAGAATCGTACTGACGACATTGATGAAAATGATGATGAAAAAGATTCAGATGAAGAGGTTATCATCAGCAACTTTCCTGAACATTCAGGAGAGCATGGAGAGGAGTCAGTGAACTATCATCCCATATTCGATGTGCCTCCCACACATTGAACTTGGTAGCAACAACTGATGCAGATAAAGGACTGAATTCACCTGGACTAAGAAGATAAAGCATTCTGCAATGGGAAAATGTTCGGCGCTGTGGAATGCTGCTGGTAAAACCCAAGTCAGCAGAAAAAATACAGGAAAAATGGCGTCCAATTTAGGTACCCATGCGTCACCCGATGGAACTCAATGTACGACTCATTAAGCCAAATATATAAACATAAGAACGACGTGAATGTAGCTCTTGAAGAACTGAATCTACCCATCCTCAAAGACAATGAATTGGAATTATTTCAGAATATTTGTATGTTCTAAAACCAATTGCAGCAGCCCTCAACAAATTACAGGCAGAAAGAATGCTACTACGGTTGTCTTCTTCCAACAGTCCTAGTGACTCAAGATGCCCTCGCAAGATTGGAGCCTATCCAACCAAACGACCTGCGATGAGACACTGCATGCCATTACTGCAGCAGTCATCTCTGGCTTCAATGCCAGATTTTGTCTTTTTGTCGTTGAGCCCCGAGGTAACTGATGCCGTTTTGGCCTCAGTATCTCATCCGTATTTCAAACTTAGATGGATATCATTGTTGCAAGGGCCTAATTTCGGCGATCATGAAGCAATCAAGTCTCAAGTAAAAGACAAGCTGCAAAGGCTGTAAGAAATTGTAATTATGACAGCAGTGGTAATAGTTCGGTGAACTCAGACTCATCATCTGAAGACGATTTCTTCAGAAACTATGGACGGCTCATTCTCTGCTCCTAACAACAAGGAAGACTTGGAAGTCCTCAATTATTTGCAGGACACCAGTAAGGCCACTCGACTCTTTAGATAGGTATCCTGCTATAAAGAAGATCTTCAAGAGGTTATAACACCACGCTACCTTCCTCTGCACCAGTGGAACGGTTGTTTTCATTTGCTGGCATGGTTCATAGCCCCAAACGAAGTCGTCTCTCGGATGGTAACTTTGAACAATTGGTTTGCTGAAAGCAAATGTTTTACAGCGGTTGAACATTAAATAACACTCTTAACTTGCGGTTTTTTACCCTTATATTGTCAGTAATTGCGTTACTGCAGTAAAACTGTAAAATTAAATTCTATGTAAAAAATGTTTACTTATATATGCTGACCATTCATTGATATGGGTTATGGACCTGGTGAAATGAGAATTGAGAAAATAGAACTAAAAACTATATGGTAGGTCATTAATAGTTTTTTCTTTGCTGATAAGTTATGATAATACTAAGTTTTAAGTTTACCACCTGAAAAACTGAAAGGGGAATCGTCAATCCCCGTGGTTTAGATCAGGTGACATGGGTAGGATGCGATGCTTGTATGCCTCAGCCCTCAGGGGAGTTAGGAGTGATACTTTCAGGAGTGATTAACAAAATAATTTGTTTTGTTTACTCTACAAGAGTACAACTTTTTTCAATTCATATAAAAGTGATCTTGAAAAGTGATCTTCAAGATCACGATCTGATCTGGATCTTCAAGATCACATTTTTCTGGTGATCTGATCTTGATCTTCAAGATCACATTTTTCTGGTGATCTGATCTTGATCTTCAAGATCACCAAAGTTGGGATCTTGCCCATCTCTGCCACGGGACAGGTTTGTACAACAGACCTCACACACCCTCCCAAAAGAGAGAGAACCTAAAGGAATTGGCAGCCAATTTCTCTAGAATCCATGACTCGGGACTGGAGGGCTGTCACACCCCAAGTATAAAGTTTACAACACCCAGAAGGAACATGCATAACCTTTATACCCCCTGCGGAGAGAGAGAGAGAGAGAGATATATGACAAATGCTGATCTTAAAGAAATGATTAATGGATGGAAAGCAGTTAAGAAACACATCCACAGGCATCCCTTCCATGATAAATCAGAGCTTTTAAAATGCCAATTGAAGATAAGGTTATGTCCTTCTTCAGAAACCTCAAGAGAAAAAGAAAGACAACTTGATGCTTTCTTCACAAAGCCAGCAAGAAGCCAAGGGTTGAAAAAAATGCCAGAACGAGAGGTTACAAAAAGAGCAGAGTCAGAAGAACTTCTAGACCTTCAAAGCAGTAATCTCCTCCTACATCCACCCACTATACCACCATCAAATCTACTTAGGCAGAAGAGCCTCCAGCTTAAGGTAAATGTAATTTTGTGTTTTTATTTTAATTTTATTTGGCTATTATAATTAAGTGATATTAATATGTTTTTAATTTACTATTTTGTGCATTATTTATCATTTTTATGTGTGTTTTAACCATAGAATACTATGATTTTACCAGAAAAGTCATAGTTCCAAGGCTGTGGAACAAATTAGGTTAAATACATGTATTTTAGGGTTTACATGCGTTATTTTCACATAATGTTGGTGTTTCTGGAATGAATTAATAACACAATGCGAGGGACCACTGTATTGTGTAATTCAAATTATTCAAAATGTTGTGTGTGACCCAAACTTCTGTATATTTTGATATGAGAATATATACAATTGTCATTACGTTGAATAATTAAGTCTGTACCTATAACAACACAACCTTTTATCTGAGCTCATAGGAAGGATGAGGCAGTGAAGGTGTCCATTGACAATGTAAAAGCTAGAGGTCAAAGATAGGTTCATGATGAAACTGGGACAAATTGGTGGACATCTGACCTGTCACTGTGTGATCAGGAGCTGCAGTGAGCTTGGGTGCAACCCTGTCTGCAACAGTGAGGTTCACATTGACTGCAGCTGCAGGAGCAAGCAGAAGATACGAGTGCAGGAGCTTGCCTTCATTAAAGGTCAGAGAAAAGGTAGGCAGTGTTGGGGCACACCAGATGGGTCTAGCTGATCACCCTGAGACCAGGAGACAGGAGCAGAGAAGGAAGGCAGAGGAGTCAGCCAAAGAAGAAGAGGAGTTACTGCTAGAGATGGAGTTAGAGGAGACTGGAGATATACGGGAGGAGAGGAGGATGAAGATCTCATACCAGAGGCTGTGACAACTTCCTTGCCTGTGGCTAAGAAGAAGAAATACAACACTGAAGATATCACTAACATAGCTCTGGCTAGCTTGAGACATCACACTAGGCTGAGAGAGACTGCAGAGATTGCCACTGCTGCCGGATTGTTGCTGGTCTTATCACATGTTGACACAGCATGGTGATTGACCACAACAAGGTGAGGATGGCTCAGGAGAGACTGACTAAGGAGCTGGTCAAGAAGCTTGATGAGATTAGGGAAAATGGCATCACCTGTATCTTCTATGATGGGAAAAGAGATGACACGAAAGTGATGATGGAAGCTGAGAGCAGTGACAGGCAGTTAGTTCCTGGTCTCATTAAGGAAGAACACTACACAGTGCAATGAACCAGGTGGAAAATATTTGTGGCATTTGTACCAGAGGAAGCTGCAGAGGAGAGAAGTCATGCTGAGGTCATTGCTGATCATATGGTGAACTGGCTAAGAGAGAGGAGCAGACCAGACCTTTTGGCCATAGGAGGTGACAGTACTAATGTGAATACTGGTTGGGAGGAGGAGTAATGCATTATGTGGAGGCCAAGCTTAGCAGGAAGTTGGTGTGGATTGTCTGTGACTTGCACACTGGGGAGCTGAGTCTCAGACACCTGGTGACTGCACTGGATGGCAAGACATTGAGCAACAACAAGTGGTCTGGGCCCCTAGGGAAGATGTTAGACACTGCCACTGAGCTGGAGATCAACCCAAACTTCACAAGGATCACTGTTGGTACCCCTCTACCCCATCTCAGTCAGGAGGTAGTCAAGGACCTCAGCACAGACCAGTCATATGGCTACAGAATCATCACTGCCATCAGATTGGGAGAGGTACCTCAAGAGTCTAGCTCTCTGGAGATTGGGCCAGTCTGTCACAGTAGGTGGGTCACATGGCTCAAAGGTTCTGCAGACTGTGGATTTCCAAACTGGGCTGAAGGGTAGGAACCTGAAGAATCTGAGGATAATTGTGGAATTCATAGTGGGAGTCTACATGCCAAACTGGTTCAACATCAAGTTAAATCACAGCTTGGTGGAGGGTCCCAGGCATGTATTGTACCAGCTGGAGCTGCTCAGAAGTCAGGAGGAGGTGATAGTAATAGTGATGCCTACAGTGAAGAGATCAGCCTGGTATGGACACTCTGAGGCTGTGCTCCAGGCTATGCTGTGCAGTGAGGAGGAGAGGAGAGAGGCAGTGAAGAGGATACTGGAAATCAGAGGTGAAGGAGATGAGGACACACAGGTAGGAGACTGCAGTGTCAGACCCAGGAAAACTACTGACATCAACCCAGATGCCACCAAACTCTCAGAGCTTATTGACTGGAACTCTGGAGTGACTGAGCCTCCTCTGACCTGCTCCCTCACCACTGCTGCAATCAAGGAGTTTCTGGATAGACCAATGGAAGTTCCTGCATGGCCCTCACACACAGAGTCAGTAGAGAGGTGTGTAAGGATGACAACTGAAGCAGCACCACATGTTTTCACAAGAGAGGAGGGAGGCATACATCAGTGGCCAGGTGGCCAGTAGGGAGCTCATGTCCAGGAACAAGAGCAAGGCAGACATGGCATCCTTGGCCAAGTTCAAGAAACCTATCTATATTTCTAAGTTTTAATATTGAAATACAATCAAAATGTCTTTAATTGTATGTAATGTATGTAAAATGTAGTTATATACAATAAAAAAATTGCTGATTTTTCATAAACTTCAAATATAAGTAGCTAGGAGTGGTCAAATTTGGATTTTAAAGCCATATTTCGATTTAGCACATAAAAATGCATGATTTGGTCACTAGTTGTCTTTGAAAATCTAAAGATTTCACTTTGCTCCCTAAAATTGACACACCCTACCCTTTCAGTCACAGTGAGACCCTCAAGTCCCTTAAAAAATTATATATCTTGTACGAAATGGCAATTTTTTTACAAATGCTTCTAGGTGTTTAATATAGGTTTAGTTTTGTTGTCAGAAAAAGAACCCCAAAATGTTAATAATTTAAATGACTACAGTATTTACTAAAATATTTGGTTTTGAATAACAATAAATCCTATACATTTTGGTTAAAAGAAAAAATATTTGTAAACAAAAGTTAACTAGTCATTGTTATCTTAAACAAGGCTACTACATCTACCCTATAATGAACATACTGTACATTATGGTGTCTTTGACAGTTAAATTTTCAATTTTAAATAAAGGGTTTTCTAGTGGAAAATATTTTTTTCCTGAGCCAAACAAATCAATATTTATGTATGAACACCTTGCATCATATTTTTTCATCACCAACGTTTGAACACCCAATATTATATGGTAGTAAAGGTCAGTTATTTTAAAGTAAGAGTGTCAGACCAGTGCTGTCTTTAGTCTTTACTTAAGAATTAATCTACAGTCTGAAATCTAACAAACTAAAATGTGGATTTACCAACATTGTTGTTTAATTATCTTGAAAATATTTTACAGCAGCCAATTTACTGCATGTAAAAATATTAATAAGACACTTAAGTGAATGTATGATTGCTGTTAATATACATTGGACTAATGGTATTTTACCAACAAGTTTTTTAGGATTATTATAGTATCAAGGAAATGTCAGTAGCTCCATCTGTATATAAGGATAAAAATAAATAATTTAGAAACACCCATTAATAATGAATTTTTCAAGTGGTCAACTTGACCCCTTTTAAGACCTAACTATGTACGATGTATGATCTTAATTTTCATGCCCACATTTGAATAGGTGTGGGCATCTATGGGACATATGTTCCACCCACAGAAAGGGTTAGATATATTTTCTTAATCTTCACCAAAATAAATTTTTATTCATACATTTCTAGTTGCATATGATGTCAATGTACAGAAAAATTCTTTAGTGTATTTAGGGCCTATGTAGTATATAAACACAATATTTGAGTCTTATTTGTCAAGAACAGGATTATTACTTAAGAATTTTATTACAGCTTCTGATAAATAGACAATAGAGCAGAGTAACTAGTTAACCAGTGCCGAATGGATTAGTACTGTATAATTTGTGATTACATTTCAAACCATTAGCAGGCGTACGTGCAGGGTTCCCATTTATCCCCTCAGCTGTATGGGAACTGGGGATCCACAGCTGGAGGTGTACCTAAGGGTTGAGCAAAGTGAGGCTCTGCAGGTTTCTCATGGAAACTTTTACATTTTAAGACACGATTTCATTCAGTCTGATAGACTTTTCGATGCCATTTGAACCAATTTTGACATGTCCAATAAGGAGATTTTTACCAGATGTCAAATGTAACATGAAATAGAATGTGTTGCCATTCATTATTAATTTGATAGTGTTGCACATGATTAATGGGCCACTAATGAATGCATTAAGCCCAAATAGGAAAATAGCACAAAATGTATAAATAGGCTAACATTTCAGCTAAAGTTGGCAGTCAACAAAGTGACTAAGCATATTAGGGAAATTCTTGCTAATATCAACAGTGTTTCTCAGTATGGTACGAAGAACATGTCCAAGACAGTTGGAATAAAGTTACCATACCATGGAGTACAATTAGAAGTACAAGTTAGAATTATACTAAACCCCCATTAATTCGTGATTGTCAGGGCTTCTAGCCTAATCAAATTACTGAAAATCACAAAATAGCCTGACATAATAAATTATGAATCATGAAATAGTCGGAGTTTAGTTCTGACTTATACTTGTTATTGTACTCCATGGTATGGTAAATTTATTCCAACTGTCTTGGAATGCAATAGGGTAGACCAGGGCAAAGCTCACCCTTTAAGGTTTAGATGATGATACAAAGTGTCTGACCACAATCATGTTGTATTTGACAATTCAAGTTATCTTGGACAATTGTCTTCCATTGACTATACAGTACATTGTTCCAAAATTGCATTTGTCTTTATATGCAAAAATTAACATTTTGAAGATAAGATCATGCCTGGCCTGAAATTGTATGCGATCATGGTGGTTTATATGGGAACCACGTTCCCGCATTCCTGGGTAAATGGGCACCCTGCCTACATGGATAGTGAATTTGTGTTTCTTGTCATTTTGTTTCCTTCTACTGAATATACAGGGTGTCCAAAAATGAACATACCAAAAATAAAGTTGAATAACACTTTTGTTATTTGATATAGCAACATAAATTGAAGATAAATACATGCAGCAGGCCTGTAAGAATTAGGTTATTTAATTTTGTTAAGGTATCATTTCCACTGGTTTGCTTAATTAATGAACTACATGTTGCCCTATCATTCACTATAATCAATCAAATTCTGAGAGAACATTTTCCAACACAGCTGTAGAGATGGATGAGACAGCATCACAAATATGATGATTCATTTCTTCAGTGTGTCTCGGTTTGTTATGATAGACTTTAGTTTCCAAGAAACCCCAGAGGTAAAAATCTAAAGCTGTTAAATCAGGTGATTGAGGGCCATTTCAGAGGTCCTCCCTGACCAATCAAACACATTGGAAAAGTTTGGTTTAAAAACACCTTAACAATTCAAGCAAAGTGGGGTGGTGCTCCATCCTGTTGGAAGAAAGCTCTTTGTAATAAGCAGGGATTTTTTTTGAGTTGTGGAATAAAAAACTCTTGTAGTATGTTGAAGTATGAATGCTGGTGACAGTTTGTTCAACAAAAAAATATGGTCCATAGATACGGGAACATGACATGTGACATGGCATACCAGATGTTTACTTTAGGGGAATCCTTTTTGTGTTCATACAGTTCATGGGGATTTTCTTCACCCAATATCCTGCAATTATGACAATTAACTTTGCCTGATACATGAAATGTAGCTTCATCACTTTAAAGGAGGTTTGATAAAGTGTTCATCTGATTCTACCCTTTCAATTAATTCTTAACAAACATTTACTCTGGTCTCATAATTCTCTTCTATAAGTTGAACTAACTACCTACCCGCATTTTATAACATTTGAACCTTAATTTTTTATGAAGGATATCATGGACAGCTTCTCAGGATGTTTAACTCAGTTGATGCTCTCCTAATTGACTTTTTAGGGCTTCTGGCAAATGCTTCCCTAATTGCATTTGCCCTTGCCTGAGACTTCCTTGGCCTCCCAGTAGATTTCCCCTTCAGTACAGATCCACTAGCCTCAAATTGGTCTACCCATCTTCGTATGCTGTCTTTCAGGCGCTGCACAGTGCCACAAATGGGTTAAAAAATGGCCAAAAACAAAAAATAACAAATTTAAGTAAATTCTATTAAAACTATTTCCACGTCAAAATAAAACGCTTCTACTTACTGATTTAAGTATTTGAAATTTTATTCTCTTACATTAAGGCAAGAAAAATCTACGAAATAATATACATTGTCTTAAAATATCTTGGAGGGGACAAAATATGTTTGTTCTAACAACTTACTTGAAGTTACTATATCACAAAAAATTGTCTGTAGTTTCATGTTCTGCTTAGTTCTATTGAAAGAATAAACAGTTTAGAACATTTTCATGCATATTTTTTTATTGAAAACTAAAAAGATAGCATTAATTAAAAAAACTATGGCAATATCATAGATTACAGATTAAATTGTTATCTAGAAAATGTGTAAAATTAGCAAAACAAAAAATGGGGGATTTTGGGGAATGTAATTTTTGTGTTAAACATTAATGCAACCTTTAAGTAAATCAAAGAAACAAAACTTTTTTGCGACTATTTGCGACTTTGCGTGTTAGAACATGTTTTTCATGTATTAACTAAGTCTGCAAGAAGAGTGATGCGTGATTCCCAGTTACACCACTCATAAAGTTAAGAGTAGGAGAAAATACTGAAGTTGAAATTGCCATGAAATACGAGTTATCTCTAACTATGCTTGATGGAAAGGCTATCAATGCAATTACAGATACTACTTCAACACAGTCATGTAATTTATGTTTAGCAAAACCATCCCAAATGAATGACATTGATTTTCTCTTGAAAAAAGAAATAATTAATACTGATGCTGTTGAATATGGTCTCTCAATATTGCATTGCTGGATTAGATTTTTTGAATTTATCTTACATATTGGATATAAATTAGAAACTAAAAAATGGATGGCTAGAACTGAAGAGGAAAAGAAGAGTGAAGAGATCAAGTGGGATTTCAGAAAACGACTTCATTTACTGGTGGATCATCCGAAAGCAGGGGCTGGAAACACAAATGATGGAAACACAGCAAGAAGAGCTTTCCAAAATGCAGAGATATTTTCCGAAATCACAGGTGTGAACAAGAAAGTAATTGATATGCTCTATTGTATCTTGCAGGTTCTCAGTTGTCAAAACCAAGTTGACATTGCAAAATTTGAATCTTATTGTCGAAAAGCTGCTACGACTATTGTAAATTTATATCCATGGTATAAAATTCCTGCTTCAGTACACAAAGTACTTCTACATGGAGGTTTGGTGATGAAAAATCATCTATATCCAATTGGTTCTTATTCAGAAGAATGCCAAGAATGTCTACATAAAGTAATAAGAAATGTTCGTCTCCATCATTCCAGAAAAACATCTCAACTGAATACTATGCAAGATCAAATTCATTATCTTTTAGTATCAAGCGATCCAGTCATTAGTACAGTTTGAAAAAAGAATAGAAACCCCAAATTGAGAGAGATGTCAGAAGAGGCACGTTCACTTTTAAAAGAGAGTGAAATATTAGAGAATTTAAATATTAGTTCTGATGAGGAAGATATGTTCTAAATATGAAGTTTTTGTAATTTTGTTTACACTATTTACACTTTTTTTCATATCAGTTGTCACACTTATTTTGGGGGAATTAATTTCATAAACTTTAAGAGGTATTACGATGTTTTTTATTTACCCCTTCTGATATAGTGGCAGGTTATCAAATAATGTTTTAAACAATAGATGTGTATAGTGATTAAAATGAAACCATACTTATTTTAGTATGTCATTTGACAAAATCTGCAAAACATAGGCCTAATTAACAATTATCTGTTTAGTATATTTTTAGTAATTTGAGAAACTTAAGAAACTACAGTAGGTCATAACCTATTGATTTGGAATATTATTATTATTTATAGAAAAATCACTCAATATGTCACCATTACATATATACAAAAGGTACTAAACATAATTTTTTATTAAAATAAATCATAATTAAACATTTCAACTACATAAAACGAAGTACAATTGAAAAAAATAATTTTGGCCATTTTTTAACCCATTTGTGGCACTGTGCGCTGGTTTGTTCATCTCGCATTGGAAATGCCTTTGGGCTTTAATGACAACCACTTTCATGGAAAAAATCTCGCAATTTTTGCCTTCTCTTGAGTTGTCGTGATTTTATTAAAAACTGGGGTTTCTTCTGAAACAAAAAGAAAAAATTGATATTTACAACAAAACAAAACATATTTATCTTCAATTTATGTTGCTATCTCAAATAAGTTCTTCAACTTTATTTTTGGTATGTTCATTTTCGGACACCTTGTACCATGAACCTTTGAACCTTGTTTCGTGCATTGGTCTCTCTTCACACGGAGGTCAAGCTGGTGGCCCCACCTCTAGGTCTGGCCTGGTGGAGGAGCGAGTTGCTTTGTTGCGCTCTCCACCGTACATAGCCAGGTACACCCGGCTCATCTGGTACTGTCCTGAGCCAGGCATCCAGTCTTTTCTTGAAGACTTCAACTTTTACCCCCGTTACGTTTCTGAGGTCCTTAGGAAGCTGGTTGAAAAGTCTTGGCCCCCTGACAACCAAGCTATTTTCCTTCAGGGTTGAGGAGGTCCTTTGTCAGGCCTTTAATTTGGGAACACTACACATTCTGCCTTTCTTATTTTCCAGTGTTGAATGGTAATTGGGTTTAGTTTTAGGTTTGGTACCAGTTTTTCGATCATTTTCCATATGTAGATTATGATGTACCTCTCTTCTTCTTTCCAGTGAGTACAGATTTAGTTTACGTAGTCTTTCCCAGTAGTTGAGTTCTTTGGAGCCATCAATCTTGGCTGTGAAATGCCTTTGCGTTTCTTCTAGTTTATTAGTTTCTTCCTTTTTATATGGGGACGTCAAAACTGAGCAGTATTCAAGTTTTGGTATAATCAGTGTTTTTAGTAGGGGAATCATTACTGTCCTGTCCCTTCTCTTGAACGTTCTTAGTACCTGTCTGGCGACTCTCTCTGCTTTATTTATCGCTATCTGATTTTGTGTTTCGAATTTCGCATCATCTGTCATTATTATCCCGAGATCGATCGCTTTCGTGCTTCTCTGAATTTCCTGTCTATCTGGAGCATAATATGCAGTCTAAGTTCTTCTTTTCTACCATATCTCAAGAGCTGAAATTTCTCGGCGTTGAATGACATGTTGTCTTCTGACCATTTGTATATTTTGTTCATGTCCCTCTGCAAAGCCTCCACGTCACGTACATCGCTGATTTTTCTGCTGATCTTTGTATCGTCTGCAAAGGGTGTTACTATACTGTTGCTGTTTACTCCGTTGTCTGTCTGTTAGCATGATGATGAACAGGAGTGGGGCCAGTACTGTCCCTTGTGGTACTGAGCTGCATACTTCCGATTCTGATGATGATTTACCTTGAATTTTGACGACCTGCAGACGATCTCTAAGGAAGTTGTAGATCTATTTTCCCACTTTGCCTGTTATTCCCATATATTTAATTTTGTGCTATTATACCATGGTCACATTTATCGAAAGCTTTAGCAAAATCTGTGTATATAACATCGTAGTTGTCATTGCCTTCCAATGCATGTAGGATATTGTTGTAGTGTTCTATTAGTTGTGATAGGTATGATCTACCTGATCGGAATCCATGCTGATTTTCGTTGAATCTTTCCCGTATATACCGTAAGTAACTCTTATCTAAACAAATAAAACATGTTAGTTCAAGTAAAGTGTTTCTAGATACCACAGTACAGTAGAACAGAAGTACTAAAATTAACACGGCAAGAAGGCCCAGTAAACGATTAAAACTAGAGGAAATGAGTGCAGTACAGGGCAAGAAACTCAACAGAAAGACGAGTTGCTTGTGACAAAAAGTCTACAATTTTCCATGGGACAGAAAGTTCATTTTTGTCTTCTCATGAGGCCAGGAAAGACGGAGAGTTTGGTTGCTTACATTTCCCCATTTAACCTCCCTGGCATTGCCTATGTGCATAGTTATTGGTGATTCCACAACACTTGTTTGGACCAGGATTTAAGAGCTTCAACATACTTTTGGACATCATACAGACTTGTATTGTGTTTTTTACAATAAATCTACAAAAGAAAAAGCTTGATGTTTAAATTTTCTCTCTCATTTTACAGATAGCGAATGCATTGCAGACGTTTGGAATTAGTGATAAGGAAACCGATTTGCTCGCCGTTATTCTATCCGATGGTACAGAAGACAGCGTATCCGATCTTGGTAACCACATTGATGGAGAGGTAGTTTCTTTAGAGAAATTACCGTCATTGAGGAATGAAAATGCTATTAAAAAATTATATAAAATATCTGACGAAGAGCTAGAGAGAGGATTGTTAGATTCAGTTCTTGGCAGAATGGCCTGCAAGGACTTTCCAGTAATATAGCAGAAAATAATTTTGAAGTTCAGTATCATTAAGCGCCTTAAGAAAAGGTGTCTTATCGGTAAATTCCATGAATAATTGTGTAGTTTGGAAGGTTCCATTCGTCTCGTAACTGTGGAGTACATCCATTGCATCAGCTGTCTCCACAAAATGTATTCGCAAAAACCTACGCTTGTGGAAAGGAGTTTTTATTTATTGCAGCCAATCTAACTGCTTCGTTTCAGGAGCATATTGCACTTGACTTGAGATTCCTTGCTCATTCAAGTTATTAGTTGGCATTAAGATCATAAATGATTAACCACCTCCCGAGTTAGTGAGGCATTTACCAAAAAACTTTAAATTTTTAAAATGCATTGTGGTACAGCCATACAACAGTTGAAAATAAAAAAGTTTTCTGAAGTAAAGTTTTATTTACGTGGACTTTTTTTCTGAAGTACAAGTACTGGCAAACGGTTGTGTTTATGAATTACAGAGAGAAGGATGAGTGGTATGTATGACGAATGATTAATGCTTCCAAGTGGATTGCGATGTGGTAAATGAATTAGTTTGTATGTAATTACAATGTTTAGGGTTGTGTAACTTCCTTTGTAATGACTCGAACCCAAGATTTTCATATTAATAGCCAAAAATACTCCACCACTAAGGCAGTAAAGCCACAAGCCACACACTTACCACTAGGCTACGCTGGCGGGTGGAATACACGAAGGATATTGCATACGAGCAGTCCAATTGAGCAAATTTATTATAACGTTGAGCGTGGGAGATGCATGGTTGAAAATCACTCTAATAGGTTGGCCACATTTTCGTCCAGTTTCATACATTCCCCAAGAATTAGAAAAACTAGTTCAACTGAATATTTTTTTACTGGTTCGCTTCTTCATGATAGGGTGGACTTTACAGTGTAAACTTACGTAAACCAGAGCAATGAGAAGTAGTAAGGATTCACCCAAAAAAGCCATTATATTCCAACCAGCTATTTTTTATGTGGTCACCAATAAAGTATTGCAACTATTTTTGTCTGGAGCTCAAGTAATAGTAAATAAAACTAAAGTACGTAAGTTCAAAGTGAAAAATTGAGCGAGTTTTCTACTAACCTGCGTTCCATATGATAAAAAGGAATTACCGATTTTAAGTACCACTTTCGAGAAGAGTTTCTCTCGAAATCGGAAAAAATGTGAAACTGCTAGTTCCCTTTCGTTAATTTGAATGTATGCAGACAATTTTTGTAACTGAACTATGGTATCGTACGTTCATTATACGTTATTTCGTTTAAAGCTTTGAAAAAGATTGTACGAATTTTTTTTTTTTTTACAATGCCTTTAACCTATTTTCCATCCTCAAGAAGACAGGAACAACGCGTAAGCCCGACATCGCAGTCACACAACCCGGTTGAATTCATAATGAATATTAAATCATTGTGAATATGTTTCTGAATTTGGAGGTTCAGCATTCCTTTTTATAAAAAGATTAGAATGAGTAAAATTGTGTAAAAATAAAGCTGAAGAATCACGGGCCCCTGGTGCTTTGACACCTTGAATGCCCGGTTGGGTCAACTGAATACCCTGAATGCCCGGTTAAGTTAATTGAATGCCCGGTTAGGTCATCTGTACACCCTTGACGATTGGTTAGGTTGTCACGATATTTTTGTTAAACTAACAAAAATATCATGACGACCTAACCAATCAAGGGCGTACAGTTGACCTAACCAGGCAATTATAGGCCTGCCCGCCATGTTTAATTTACAATTATTCAAAAAATAACTAATTTAGTGCATTAAAAGCAATAACGATTTATTTTTTAAACTAATTTACGGCCAGATTCTGAAGATCGCCATGATACACGGTACTTCCAAATTTGTAATTGTAATGGTTTTCATAGGTGCCCTTAGTACTGGTGCAGCCATATCACTCTTTTTATCTCATCTTATTCTGATAGTTCTTTTAATTGGCAAGACATTTGTAATTGAAAAATTTTCTGCGATAACTGTTGTACCCAAATTAGATTTTTGTTTTGTATCGTATTTGAATGAGACTGATCTAATAAAACAATAAAATTGATTTTACACTCGCTCATTGGTGGTCTGTTTTAAGAAAAAAATTTAGTACCATGCCCTTTTTATTTTAGGGGGTGCCCTTTTTTCTTTGAACCCCCCCTTACTGAAATGCCTCGATCCGCCCTTCAATATAATTACCAAATTTCATCTCGTGAAGTATCATGAAACTGACAACACACACTATCCACGATGGACAAGGAAACTAATGTGTATTCCCACATTTTTTTAATCCGTACTCTGCACAGCTTTACAGTATCTCGGGAAGTAATAGTTATATTCTTATTTGCTTGAATGTTATTACAACCGTAAGAAGCACAGTATTGTATGTAACAAATCCTGGCCCCAATCCCGTTGTTGAGGAACCGAAGCTAAGTGGTTCCGCGCAGCGCCGGCTCTTCCACTACGCAGATCACGCAATGTCCGTGGGGCCCCTCCAGGCGGGAGAGCCCCCAGCGAGCGGTATAAAAAAAATTAATGAATAATTGACAAATAAAAAAAAAAAGGGCCAAATTTTTTTTTTTTACTCTTCCAGCTCCATTAATTTTATTTCCATATAAAATATTTTTTATTTTTAAATCATAAAATTAAAACGTAAACAAACGCCTAATGTGTGCCATCAGATCTGCCATCTTGGAAGATGACTCCACTGGAATTGCTGACTTACATACACGAGAAGCAGCTGATAGTTATATCCAAACCTATGGATTACTCTCAGAATTGCAGTCACTTTTCCAGTGACCGTAGCCACAGTTGAAAGGAGATTCTCCAAGTTGAAGCTAATTAAAACGTACCTTAGGTCAACAATGGCACAAGAACGTCTGAGTGGACTTGCCATCATGAGCATCAATCGGGAGGTAGGCAGGAAGCTGTCGTATGATGCTATTGATGAATTTGCAATAAAAAAAGCCAGGAGAGAGGTTTTGAATGTATGTGATATACAGTATATCTTTCTTACCAGGCGCCTAGTAGACCTAAAGCAGTCTGTCAGTTGGGAGCCCTCGGACGAGACTCCTCCATACCTCACGATCTCCGCACATAAAGTTCGCCCGTTGGAGACTCCACACTTCTCGACAGCACTCTTGATGTCATCCATCCATCGGATCTTGGGTCTTCCAACTGGTCTTCTGTTTTGAGGGGCCCAGTCCAGCATTCTTCTTGCTGTCCTTTCCATCGGCATTCGTTGGACATGCCCGTACCATCTCAGTTTGTTCCTCTCAATATTCTCATTAGCCGAAGTTACACCCAATTGCCTTCTTATTTCAGTGTTCCTTATTTTATCCAATCTACTTACTCCTATCAATCTCAGGACCCTCATTTCAGCTACTTGCAGTTTTCCCCTCGTCCTTGTGGTTAGGGCCCAAGTCTCGCTGCCGTATAATAAGATTGGTTTCAATATTGTTGAGTATATATATGTGTGTGTACCTTTTTAGAGATGTTTTGATCTTTCAATAAGGGGTACAAGAAGGAAACATTTCTGCTACATTTAGCAATTCTTTCATTCACCTCTGCATCCAGACCCGCATCATTTGCAATCACACTACCAAGGTATTTAAATGTGTCCGTCTTTTTCATTTCCCTTCCCCTAACAAAGATTCCATCCTCGTTCGCTCCCCTCGTTACCACCACATATTCAGTTTTATCATAATTCAGTTTGTCCATACTCCCTCAATCTCTCATCCCACCTCTGCATAATTCTCTCCAGGGATTGTGCTGTGTTAGTCCCAACAGCCACATCATCAGCATATCCAAAAATTTCTATTTCCTCTTCAATTTCTTCAGTTGTGTTTCATAACCCTGTTGATGTAGGCAATAAATAAAATGGGTGAGAGAACACCCTTGTTTAACTCCTGTACTTACATCAAACCACTCCTCCGATCCCACCACCGTGCTCTGGGAGACCCTATAGGTGCTCATTACTGCTCTCAGAAGCTTGGGTGGCACACACTCACTCAAAATCACCCACAGTTTCTTCCTGGGCACACTATCAAATGCCTTCTCCAGATCCAAAAAAACATATGAAGCGGTCCAAATTGAATTCTTGGCTCTTCTCAAGATCTTGTCTTATGGCTGAAATTTGATATATATCTATCTAAATAAATTTATTAGATTTTTGTATGTTTAATTGTATATAAACCATTTTACTGTGTGAAAAAAAAAATATATATATATATATATTAGAGTGTCCCAATTTTTTTTGTTCCTGAAATTTGTCATGCACCCCCCTAATTTCTTCCACTCGTGAAAACATGCCAGCAAGATGAATTTCATTCGTGTTCTTTAATTTTAAGGGTCCCCTCAAACCATGTGTTACTATTGCTGAATGGCTACTCTCTACCTTATACTAATTGTAGCATATTTCTTTTCAGGTTATGGATACAAGAAAGCAGGAGACTGTGTGGTTGGTGGGGGTGTTGCGAAATGAACCCCTGGAAACGCTGTGTCAACTCCCGACAGTGGGAGATGTTCTTCGACGTCTGTTGCTCTTCACTCGGAAGAAAAAAAGTCCACGGCGGAAGCTGCCAATGTGGTAGCTGATGAGGTTATGGCGGTGTGGGCTCGGGCATCTATTCCGACCTCCCACAAGCCCAAGTGCGTCAAGAGGATCAAGGCCCTCTCCACGGACTACGAGAAGGTTGCCAGAAACCGAAACCGTGGGGGAGAGAAGCAACTGGAGCGGGAAAAGGGATTCCAAGCCAACCTGAATACACTGTTCGAAACAGCTCATGCCAACGCCATAAAACTCATCAAAGTCCCCGAAGATCGAGACTTTCTGAATGACCAGCGAACCGTGCGGAAGATGTACATCGGAGGAGAGGACCTGGAGTTTGCTCGCAGGGCAGCGGAGCGGGAGAAACGCCGAGCAGCTGAAGAGAAGAGGAAGAAGAAAAGCCGCGAAGAGATGGACTCACTGCAAGCAAAAGGAATGGTGAAAAGTGGGTCTTCTTCTTCTTCGGAGTCCATGGCCGAAGCATCCAATGATGATGTCCAATATTCCTCTCCTGGTCCTTCGGCTCCTTGATCCACTCCCAAGGACAGCCAAGTGTCGGCAAGGAGGATCATCCAATATCCCAATTTTGCTGCAGCCCTGGATCGAACTGGAACCTCAGTACGCCAAGCGATGCACATTGTGGCTCCAGCACTCGCTGCTGTGGGAGTTGAGTTATCCTCGGTCACCTTGTCCAAATCAAGTTTTCACCGTTCATGGCAGAAGTCCAGGAAGAACTTGGCAGCCGGAATCAAGACCGAGTTCAATCCTGATACGCCGCTTGTCATCCACTTTGATGGCAAACTCCTCCCTGATTCGGATGGAGGGAAATCGGATCGCATACCAGTGCTGGTCAGCGGGAAGAATCTTGAGAAGTTGTTGGCGATCCCAAAAATCCCTGACAGCACGGGACAGTGGATGGCTGGAGCTGTTCTGAAGGTGCTGGACGATTGGCCGCAAGTTCAACCATGGATTGCTGGTCTCTGCTTCGACACAACAGCGGCGATACCGGTATTCACAGCGGCGCTTGTACGATTATCCAGGACCAAATGGACCGCCCCTTCTTTTCCTGGCTTGCAGACACCACATGATGGAATTGGTAATCACCTCAGTCTTTGACCTGTTCTTCAGGTCTTCTGGCCCCGAAATTGCGCTGTTTCGCTCGCTTCAAATCCCAATGGGAGTTCATCAACCAGAAGCAGGCTTCTCCGTTCAACGGCGATGGCCCAAGCGACATCCTTTCAGAATGGGTGGCGTTGAAAAAAAGAGCAGATTGTCCACTTCATTGAAGACCAGCTTGAAGTTGGCCACCCAAGAGACGATTACCGGGAGTTCCTGATCCTTGCTCTGGTCTTCCTCGATGGTCATGGCAAACGAGATCTCCGGTACAATTGTCCTGGAGCATACCACCGGGCCAGGTGGATGGCCAAAGGCATTTACTGTCTTAAGATGTTCATCTTCCGAAGCCAATTCCACCTGACCGCTCACGAGGTCCGGTCACTACGCAGGATAAACGTCTTTGCCATCACCATCTACCTCCAGAGGTGGTTCGAGGCTCTATTGATGGCGGACGTGCCCGTCAATGACCTGGAGCTGTTGGAGGACCTAGAGCGGTACAAGGTGGTGGATCATGATGTAGGTACCGCCGCATTGACGAAATTCCGGGGCCACCTCTGGTACCTAAGCAAAGATTTAGCCGGACTCGCTATGTTCTCCTCCAAAACCACCGATGCAGAGAAGATGGCCATGCTCCAAAACCTGCACAAGAAGACCAAAAACCCAAAAGATCTGCATCGGCTGGAGGGAAAGAGTGTCTTGACCGTGAGACGGTCGGATTTGAGCACCTTGGTCACGAAAAGGACTCAAAACCTTTTTCATTGCCTGAACTGCGGTTCCAAAAACCCCCAAAGATCTCGAAGGATGTGCACCATCGTTGAAGTCTGTGAACGACGCGGCAGAACGGGCGGTGAAACTGGCGGAAGATTTCAACGAGGGCCTGACAAAAAACGAGGAGGTATGGCAGCTCGTGTACCAAGATCGTCGAATACCACCGCCAGCAGTTCCCCTCAGCAGACAAAAAGATCCTCTGTCCCCCGAAATGAAATGTGCCATTAGGAAGAATTTCCATTTCCTTTAATTTAGTCATTAGAAAGAATTTACATTTCATTCTTCCATTCTAGAATGATTAATGCTGAGCATTTACATTTGTTCATATAGGGTCGAATAAACAAGGTCAATGAGGGGACCCTTCCCCTCCTAATAGGCCAATGAAATTTCGCTCATTTTTTCCTTTCTTCAAGTGTAATTAATTAAAGGGGTGTGCGATTTGACTCTTGCAAATTTTTATTTTCACATATGATGCTGGGACACCCTAATATATATATATATATGTCCATAAATGATTACCCTGATTAAAGCATGCTATAACTTTTAAATAAACACTCGTATTCAAACAGTTTTAATCATAAGTAGATAAACACAAAGTTTTGATACATAGTTAATGAACTTAATAAGCTTCCACATGTGCACCCCGAGTGGCACCTAAAATGCCTAAACGGTATTCACGCCACACACTCACGGTCATCAGGCTTCAGTTCTTGAACAATTTCTACCTTGTAGGAGTGTAACTTCAAACGTTTGTGTAACACCTTGTGCACCGTGGACTTCGGTATCTTTAGTTGGCATGAAGCTTGTCTCACCGATTTCCTTGGTGACCGTATCAAAGCAGTTTGAATGTTTTCCACCGTCCCATCGGAAACTGATGGTCTACCACTGCTCTCTCCCTTTTCCACGTTTCCAGTTTCCAAGAATTTTTTCATCCACGACTTAATTAACTTCACGTCAGGTGGATTCTTTCCATACTTGTTCTGAACCTTCGCTGAACACTGACAGGAGATTTTGTTTCTGCATGTTATTTTATTTATTTGTCGGGTTCGAAATCCCAGCTGAGCCGTGAACGGCCAAATTCTAAAGGGCAAGTTCTACCTAAAGCCCAAGTTAAGCTAAATTAAACTTTACGGATTTGAGATCCTATTAGGTCCTACCTCAGGGTAACCTCAGGGTTGCTGACTCGATGCGGGCCTACCTTAGACCTTAAATTACATGAACTTAAAAGGTAAACAAAAGGGTACTATTTGTGGTCTTCTTTATGAACCTTGCAACAACAACGCAACCTGGACTATTGCACGATGCAACAATCATGTATCTAAACAACCAAACTGAATTGCAAGAGAGCTCTCTATCAAACCACACCTTTACGTACGACCTTCCACAAACGAGTAGAAAGGACGCGCAGCATCCCAAAATGATGCCAACAATGTGACCAAACAACGATGCCACAAGAGCTCAAAAATGCTAGTTCTAAATTAATTTAATTTTTCACTAACCTTACAATTATGAGATGGATATATATACACCTTAACTTAATATATATACAAGCAATGCTGCATCAATCAGCTTAGTCATCGTATCGCCTTGGGACAACAATGGTTCTTCCTCTTCTAGATTTTCTAACACTCCCCACCGAAGAGGCATTGTTGTCATTACCTTCTGCAAGGTTAGCCAAGCCTTCTTCATGAGGCTGTAACTCAAATGTTTCATCTTGACTATTGTGTTTTTGCTGATTTCTAAAGCATAGAGTTTTTGTATAGGTCTCTTTAACTTTCCTCCTGAAGTCTTTACCAGTGCAGACCTAACTAAATTGTCTTTGCCAACAAACAACTCTTCAATTATGCCAAGCTTCCAGCATTGCCTTGGTCTTTCATCCCCAATCATTACCACTTCTCCCACCTTGATACAATTTGCATTGGAGCCCTTTACCTTGCCTGATGGGTAATAATTGAGTTCTGGCAAGTATTCCATCTGCCACCTCTTCCATAACTGATCTTGTAGCTCTTCAAGGTACCTGAACCGTCTGGTTAACTCTCCTTGAGTGCTCTGGATGGGCTGCAAGTCTTCCGGCACACTGGGGTTTGATGTTAATCGTTTACCACAAAGAAAATGATTTGGTGTCAATGGCTCTGCATCCTGCCTACTGTTGTAAACAAAAGTGATAGCCTACTGTTCACCATTGCTTCTACTTCACATAAAACAGTAGAGAATTCTTCTTTGCTCAAATGAGCATTAGCTAAAAGTTTCTTTAATGGACACTTTACACTTCTCACTAGCTATGGAAAACTGATGAGTGGGTAGTTGGGAGGTAACGAAAATGGTTCACTGAGTAGGTAGGTAGTTAATCTAACAATCATTAAATTCCTTTTATGTCAATAACTGGGTGGATGAAACCAATTGGTTGCTCACCAGAGTTATTCTCCACACTAGTATTTATATACTGTGTGGGAGGAGCGTGCTCGGTAGTGGAGATACATTACCGCTCAACCAACCGAGGAATAAACGAAGACAACGCTGGTACGAGAAGCCCCGCGAAGAGGAGAACAAAGGGGGAACGAAAACGAAGAACGGGGCGAGAGGACGTACCAGCAAAGTACGCTCTCGAATGAGACAACCGGAGAAGGGAGAGACTGTAATAACTAAAAGTAAGTGACTAATATGAGTTTTAACACCAAACAGTTAAGAGCATTAAATTAAGCTGGGTCAAACAAGTTAGGCCTACATTGTGGCCTAAGACCCAGCATCAACTCATAGCTTAACAAAGGTGAAGGTAGATTGCCCTAACCTAATTCTTGTGAGGAATCCTACTGTGGACCTCAATTTATCTGCCCGCTCTGGACCATTTCCGGAATCTCTAGGCTGACCCCTCTAGGCTAGACTTGATCTACTCTATAGTATAGACTGGAGATATAAGGGGTAGGTTAATTGTGGACCAATTCATACAGAGCATTTTTTCGCATTGGTGGTCCGTGTGTGGGGAATTTACAAACCTTAAGCTTACTTAACAAAAATTGCAGAATTAGGCTAAATAGTCTAGCCTAAGCCTAACCTGAGCAAGCCTAATTAGGTCTACAACCTAGGGCCTAACTAGGAAACATTTACATTAAAGGAGTCTCATTCTCTTATAAGCTTAGACCTGAGTGACACACAAGTACTTGGGGGGGATTAAACCAAATTTGAACTTGACTGTTTTGTCTGTGCTCTCTCTTCTCTGGTAATTTCTTCTTGTCCTCTATTTCATTACGATCCCCAGTTAAAAATTTTGACTTAGACATGGACAGTGCAGAATTGAAAAAGTTAAAAAAGAAAAGGGGGCAAAGTTGGGAGCTGTTACAAAGGCTGTGAACACTTTTAACAATATTACACAACCAGGTAAGAAAAATATAGAGTGTGTAATTATTAAATTAGAAATTAAAAAGAAGGAAATAATAGCCATTAATGAGAGTATTTCAGAGTTAGTTGAATCCGAAATGGCTGAAGAACAATTGATAGACCTTTACGCTGATGATGATGATCAGGTAAGCTCAATTGAACAGCAAATAAGGGAACTACGGTCTCGGTTGACTGACTTAACACCAAAAAAACCTAATTCTGATTTTAATCAAAGTAGGGCTAACCTTCAACAAATTTAAGTGGCATGCAAAATCCTGAGTCACAAGAATTGAGGGCTCAGTTACCCATTTTGCAAATACCAACATTTGAAGGGGACACGGTACAATTCCCATCTTTCATTGACAAATTTGAGAATTTAATAGGTAATAAACCTTATATTTCAACTGTTGAAAAGTTTAGTTACTTAACTAGTTCCCTTAAAGGCCCAGCCTATAACCTGATAGCCTATTTACCAGCTGTAGGGGATTCATATGAAGTAGCTATTGATCTTTTAAACGTAATTACGTTAATAAAGATGTGATTATATATGAATTATCTCAACAAATTTTTGAATTTGCACCCATAAAAGATAACCATAGTGATATGGAAAATTTTTATACAAAATTAGAAGCTATTATAGGACAACTGGTTAGCAATGAGACAGATATTAAAACTTCATCTTGGCTTATACAAAGCATAGTACTTAGGTGCCTTCCTTCGAGGGTTAAAGATAATTTAATTCTAAAGACGGGAGAAAATTATCCTAATTTAACACAAATAAGACAACACTTCCCAATATCCTAACTAATTACAACTTGAGAGATTTTCCAACACATAAGACCCAGACTATGGATAAACCAAAGACTGTTCCCAGAGACCAACTAGCTACAGCCAAACAGACAAAACTTGATACTGTAGAATCAAATGTGACCAACTACAAAACACGAACACCTACATTACAGAACTTTAATGTAACTGCTGCCTCAACTTACACACCATATTGCAAATTTTGTGCAAGTAATGAACACAGTAGTAGTACTGGGTGTGACAAATATTCAGATTTTAACCAAAGGGCTAAAAGATGTGAACAGTTGAACCTGTGTAAAAAGTGTACTGGCCAGGGACATTATAAGAAAGACTGTAAATCTAGGTTAAGATTCAAGTGTAAGTTTTGTAAAAGTTTAAGACATGTCTCATCAATGTGTGATTCACCAAAGTGTCCAAATAATAGTACTCAAACTCAAAAGATACCTCCCCCAAACAAAGGTAATCAAGAAAATGCCACTTTCATGGGACATTCTGCTTGTTCAAACAATGTAACAAGAAACACTGAGATTCTTTTACCAACTATTACTTTGGACTTAGTGAATAGTGAGGGTAGTACCACTCCAGTGAGATGTCTTATAGACTGTTGTTCTCAACAAACATTTGTTTCAAAAAATGTAGTTAATAAATTGGGTTTGACACCAAACCCGAATGAACAAAACCTCAATATTGCGTCCTTTGTTAAGGATAACTCGGACAAAATAGCTATAAGACAATTGACCTGGAACTACATTTAGAAAGTAAATTCAAGAAAATTGAAGCAGTTATTATTTCTAAAGTAGGACAAAACAAACTGGTTATACCCAAACAAGAACAAACCATAAATCATTTGAAAAAACACTACAAAATAGCTGATAGACATATCACTAACAACACAATAGCTAACATTGAAATGCTAATAGGGGCAGATTATATTAATCTTATTCATAAGGGCATAGTAGAGATAGGTAATGGTATAGCTATTCAGACTCCATCAGGGATAGCCCCTTTGGGTGACCTATCAGAATACAACCTAGACCTAAACCAAAACAGTGCATGACCAACAAATACTATGTGCCTCAACTCAGTCCTACATAACACCTGTAAGAATAGCAACACTTTGAATAATATTATCTCAACTGAGAACATTAATTCATCATTATCAAATGAAACTTTGGATGAGGCAATTCAAACTTTATGGTTGCTAGAATCTGTGGGTATACATGACACACATCAAACTTCAGAAGATCAGTTAATGGTAGAAAGATTTGAAGACACCATTCAGTGTAAAGACAATAGTTATTTTATTGAGTTACCTTGGAAAATAAATTGTCCAACTTTAAGAGATAATCTCAAAGTAGCTAAAGGACATTTATATAAAGTAATGAAAAAACTCAAACAAGAAAATAATGTAAAAATATATAATGATGTCTTCAAAGAACAGCTACAGAAAGGCTTCATTGAAGAAGTAACAGATAACCCTTTTAAAAAAGATGGTTGTCATTATTTAACCCACAGGGGGGTTTATCGACAAGATGCCCCAACAACAAAACTCAGAGTAGTATATAATTGTAGCCTCAAAGACAGTGATAAACACAGTAAATGAGAACCAACTCTTTGTGATCATTTATTTATTTATATAAAGTCAAACAATGACAACGGTCTTCTGAAAAAGGAATAAGCATAATAAGTAATCACTTGAATAAAACATAAACATAAACATAATCATTGTCCTCTATCTCCTCCCAAGTCTTTGATACTAGATGTGATATGAGGTAATTGCAGTACAGTAGTGCAAAGACTTATATTGTTTTATAAAGTGAATACAGTATAGTACTTTAATAGGAAAACATAGATACTAGTTTATTTAAGAGTAATATGAGACATAAGGCTTTGCTATTACATCATGATGAATACGATACTGTAGAAACTAAAATATAAATACTTATGGAATTATACAGTACATTATATCCAATCAAACATATTACAATACAATTAGAGAGTTCAGCGAGAGATTGAATCATATATTAAAATAAGGGTTGTACAACGGTATTCCTGACAAAAGTAATAGTACAGTAGTGAGGTTACAGCTGTATTGGGAACACAATATAAAGTTCTTAGTAAGTAAAGTGTAAAGTGTACTGTACTCTATCTCTCCCCCAAGTCTTTGAGCCAGCAATTTTATAAAGAAGATTATTAAGGATAATATGGCAAAAAAAAAAAAAAAATTTGTATGTTTACGGATAAAGACTAAACCTTATTTTGTCAGTGCCCTTAATTTAAAGCATACTTGATTGGTTACTCTTCTTGATTCATATGGTAGTCTTCATGCCAGGTAGGGGGGCGTCTGGTACGGTTCGAATGCCTTAGTGGAGTTGCAGTTTGGGGTGCCGTACCCATTGGCCTAGGGGGTGCGGGTGGTAGTATGTCGATGGGCGGCGTTGACATGTCTTCTTGGGTGGGGGGTGGTCTCTTCAGGGATCGGGCGCCTTCGTTCAACGTGCGGGCTGGACCGTGTCGGACTACGGGGTGAAGCGGGTGTCTTTGGTCCTGGTGCTGACCTGGCAGGTGTAGGTGGTGCAGCAGGTGGGCTGTTGGTGGGCACCGCTAGGAAGTTCTTCAAATGTTGGTCTATGGTCATCTTTGGAGCAGGTGTGCTGAAGGGTTCATATTTTTTAAGGAATTTCCTGTTCCTTACAGTTACCCTCCCAGATCCATCGACCCTAACCACGTACTGGTCAAACTGCCTGACTTCGATGACCACACCTGTCTTGTCCCATTTACGGGCGTGTGGACCGACCTGGTTCTGGATGCGTATAAGGTCTCCGACTGCTAGTGGTGGGAGTCTCTTGGTGTGCTCTGACCAGCGTTCCGCACCCCTCATGTGGCGGTTCCTCAGAGCTCTTCTCGGGTGGCCAAGTTTTCACGCCACGTGTCGTGTGGTTTATATCGGCCGGGAAGGATTGGAATGAAGTCCCGGATAGGGCGGCCGAATACACACATTGCTGGGGAGTGTTTTGTATCTCTATCCGGCGTGTTTCTGTATTGAAGCATGGCCCGTTGAAAGTTTTCGGTGTTGAGGTCGCCGTTTGGTCCAGTGTTGTCGGTTATTAGGCGTTTCGTTGTCTTGACACCAACTTCTGCCCGACAGTTGCTGTGAGGGAAAGCCACTGATGAGAGTCGGTGGTGTACGCCCCAGTTTTTGAGGAACTGCCGTGTGGCTGCTGCGGTAAATTCAGGGCCCCCATCGGAAGCCAGTTCGTCGGGGATGCCGAAGGTGACGAAGGTCCGTCGGAGGCAGGCGATGAGTCCAGCAGCACCATCTGATGACCTCTCTACTATTGGCCAGTTGAGTATCTGTCCACCACGACCAGGTAGTTTACTCCTTTGTAGTGGAAGTAGTCCGCGCAGACGCACTGGAAGGGGTATTCTGGTGATGTTGGTGGAGTGGGTGGAGCGCTGGGCTGGGTTGGTGCCATGCGGTTGCAGTGGTTGCAGCTAGCCCGTAGTGCTGTGATGGCTGGTGTGATGCCAGGCCAGAAAATGGAGTCTTCTGCTCTGGAGATCATGGATGAAGTACCTTGATGAGCTGAGTGGAGTGAAGCCAGTACTTCTTGCCTGAGGGCCGGCGGGATAACCGTGCGGTTCCTGTACATTACCACGCCGTCAACAGTGCGGAGGTCGTCGCGAAACTGGTGATATTCCCGCAGCTGTGCAGGGAGTGCATGGCGGGATTCAGGCATGCCGGACTCTATGACATTGGCTAAACTATTCATGACTTCATCGCTGGTCGTGGCGGTGCGTACTCGATCCCATGTCACTGATGCCAGGCTCAGCGAGTTGAGTGTTGATGCGGCTGCAGAAATGACGCAGGCTTCCATGCCATTACCATCTGTCAGTGATGTCCGTATGCCGGCTAGGAAGGTGGGGGGGGGGAAAGAACGCCGTTCCCTCGCATGGTTGATGGATGGCTGCTACGTCATCGGGGAGTGTCAGTGGTATGGGGTCGCCAGTGGGGTATCGTGACACCCCGTCAGCAGCTTTGTGTTTCGCGCCTGGTACGTGGATCATCCGGAAGCGGTACCTGAGGGTTTTTTCCTTCAAGTTTCTGAGGCGTGTATTAGATATGTCCTCTAGGGATCTGTCACCAAACACTTTGAGGAGAGGTTTGTGGTCCACTGCAATTATTAGGTCTTCGCATCCCAGCACGAAGTACCTCGCCTTGTCAAGGGCATCGGCGACAGCAAGTGCTTCTCCTTCTACTGGTGCATAGCGGGACTCAGCTGAGGTAGTGAATCTACTGCCGACCAATGTGACACGCCATCCAGTATGGCAGCAGAAGGGTTCGACTCGTGTACAGGTGCAGTGTTTCTGAAGTAGCCAGTAGCCGATGCCTGTTTTCGACCAGTCTGTGGCGAGGCATGTGGGCTTGGTTTTGTCAAAAATTTTAACACCCTCCTCTATTTCTGTGATGATGACATCCTTTGATTCTTCGAAGATGGTTTCCAATTCGTCATCCCACTTGAAAGGTGTTCCTGGCTTCAGAAGTAGGCGGAACGGCTGCATCCTCTTGGCCATGCTGAAGGCATACGACACCTGGTTGATGAGCCCGAACCATGATCGAACGTCGGTGATGTTCTTTGGAGATGGAAACTCTAGGATTGCTTTGAGGTATTTTTTACAGGGTCGGACACTGTCAGATGTGATCTCGAAGCCTGCAAATTCAACCTTGTCCTGACAGAACACAAACTTGTCGGGGTTCAGTGTGATTCCGTGTCTGCCGCAGGTGTCAAGCCACTGGGTGGCCTGGAAGAAGCTCTCCTCCACTGTGTCTGACCAGAGCAAGACGTCGTCAATGCACTTTGTATTGTTAGGGATGCTCGATACAATTTCGTCGTACCTTCTTGTGTAACCGTCACCAGATGCAATGTAACCCTGGGGAGCGGTTTTGTAACGGTAGCGACCCCAGGGCGTTATGAAGGTGGTCAAGTGGCGGTCTTCTTCACAGATTGGTACGCTGTGATATCCATTCCATGCATCAAACACTGTTTTCTTTTTGCCTTGCGGTACTGATCTGGCCTGGTGGAATGGCGATTGAGTGTGGTGTGTTTCGCGGGTGGCGTGAGCGTTGAGGGGTTGAAAGTCAACGGTACGCCTTGGTTTTCCGTTCTTTTTGGCGCACACCACCATTCTGTGACACCAGGTTACGGGCTCACCAACGGGTACTGGTTCAAGGACACCCAGTCTGACATCTTGGTCGAGGCCAGCCTTCACGTCCTCCTGCCAGTGGATTGGTACTGGACGGGGGTGTGATGTGCGACTGGTTTGGCATTGGGGTCCACCATCAATTTCATTGGGGGCCGTCCATCATGGGCAGCGCTTGGTGGTCACAAGTGTTGAAGGTGCTTGATTTGTAATAGTCCAGCAGGTATTCCTTGAGCTTTTGCTGGTTCGCCGCAACAGCGGGTAGCGGTAGCTCGATTGGAGGTGATGGAGGATGTTGGCGTCTTGGACAGTCGCAGTTAGTTACAAGTCCGCTGTCACTGTGTGGCGTGCTGGCACTGTTGTTACAGTATTGTGCTGGATCCAGTTGGACTTCCCCCACTGTAGGAAATCTTCCCGAGATAATGCCGAGTGAAACGCATGCCTCTCTGCTGATGAAGAACTTGTCAGAAGAATCCGTCACATATGTTACCTGTCTCGTTTCTACTTGTTGGCCCTGTTCATCCTTGCCAGTGAGGCGAAGTATGGCTGCGCCAAGGATTTTGATGCCCTTGTTGTTGGCGGCGTGCATCTTCATGGTCACAGGGATGAGGTCAGACTGGAGAAGCCCGAGGCGGTGGATAACCTTGATACCGGTGAGGCAGCTCTGACAGCCTGTGTCTGCCATGGCAGGCAGTACCACGGTTTTTGGGTGGGCATTGAGGGTTGCCCCAAGCGCCTCGTAGTCTTCGGGGAGAGTCCTGACTGTCAGGTTGATGTGTGGCTGTGGTTGTGAGTTCTCCTTGATCCATATGTCCGATAGTTCATTGTAAATGTGATGGTCGAGGGCGATTGCTCTTTTCTTATGTGGCTCGGAAGTGTTGCTTGAGGCGCAGAGAAGATCAAATACCGCACCTTCGCACTCATCAGCTTTATTAGGAGTGGCTGAAAGGCTCTTGTCCTTGTCTTTGCTCCTGCATGCGGATTCCCAATGGCTGTCGCGCTTGCAAATTTTGCATTTGTGGTTGTACGCAGGGCAATCCGTCTTGCGTATGTGGACTGGGGCTCTTCTGCCGTGTCCTTTTTTACCACAATATGAACAGGGGCATTTTTGTCTTGTGGGGGTATTTGCTTACTTCTCCTGTATGTGCTGCCTGAGGCCTCCACGGCATGGGAGTCCAGCAGTCGTGATGCTGAGCGCTTGCCTGCTTCCTTCGCCTCGACAAACTGAAAGACGTCTTCCAGGGTCATCTCCTGGTTACTGTTGCCGAGGAGTTCCAGTTGTATTTCCGGGTCAGCAATTCCGCGGGTAAGGACGTCGCGAAGGATGGGGTCAGTGTAATTTACGTTGTTGTTGCAGCTTGGGCATTCAACAAGAAATTTGCAGACTCCGGCCTGACCACGAAGACGGGCTCCAAAACTGCGCACAGTTTCGTCGCGGTCTTGTCGCATATTGTGTAGGGTAACCCTGGCTACCATGGTGTTCTCCTCACGGACAGCTAGTTTCTTGATTGCAGCAAGGACTTCATCTTCGGTTTTGTTTGTTAGGCTTCCACCTGCGGATCTTGTCAAATCTTTGCGGAGTGAATCGTCGCAGCATTCAAGTAGTTGTACCACTTTGTCCCTACCAGTGATTTTTGTAGCTTCCGCATAATCTGTCCAACGCGACGTAAAATATGCCCAGTCTTCACTGGTACCTGCAGCCGAAATGGTTGGCCGTCTTACTTTCTCAACCTTTGCAGAGACTGTCGGGCTTGGGACATGGGTCGTGCAGTGGGCTGTTATAAGTGCGGCTACAATGGCTGGGTCCAGGTCTGCTGTGACATAGGTACAACCTGTGATAGGACATTCTACGGCAGGCATTGTGGAGAGCGTTTGTTGAAGTTGCTTAATTAGGTTGGGGTGGTTGACAGTTGCTTGAATTTACCACGTATGTAGACTTATTTTTTATTTATTTAATTAATCAGTCATTTGTACCTAAGACCGTTGTCATAAATGAGAACCAACTCTTTGTGATCATTTATTTATTTATATAAAGTCAAACAATGACAACGGTCTTCTGAAAAAGGAATAAGCATAATAAGTAATCACTTGAATAAAACATAAACATAAACATAAACATAATCATTGTCCTCTACACAGTTTGAATGATTGCTTGATTGAGGGTCCTAATCTCATTTCTGACCTTGTGAAGATCTTACTGAGGTTCAGGTTAGACAAATATGCTGTACAAAGTGACATTTCGAAGGCATTTTTGAGAATAAATCTTAAAAATGAATATGATAAGAACCAACTTAGGTTCTTGTGGTTCAAGGATCCATTTGATTTGAATAAAGGGTTCATAACCTATAGATTTAATGTTGTGTTGTTTGGAGCCAATTGCTCACCTAGCCTATTAGCATTGACAATTAAACATCATTTAAACCAGTTTAATAACTATCTAACATTGAACTTCCTTAAGGAACATTTTACGTAGACAATCTAATAGGCTCAACGACAACAAAATCTGAATTATCTGAAGTCTATGAACACTCTCAAAACATTATGCAACAAGGTAACTTGAACTTAGAGAGTGGATTTCAAATAATGAGGATTTAAACAAAAAGATTTTAAAAGATAATAATGGTCTTACTGAGCCATCAGACAGAGTTAAAACTTTAGGTATGAACTGGTACTTGGATGCAACTTCTAACAGTCATGATTCAATCTGTACTAAAGGTTTTAAACTTGATGAGGAAGCAAATACTAAAAGACAAATATTATCAGAGGCTTCCAAAATTTTTGATCCTATGGGTCTATTCCTGCCTTCAACAATAAAATCAAAGATTCTCCTCCAAGAAATTTGGAGGACAAATGTTGGGTGGGATGATCCAAAACAAATGAAAATCAAAAATCTTGGAAGAAGTTAGCTACTGATTAACAAAAGTGCAGAACATTAAAATTCAAAGGTGCTGTGGGTTTAGGGATAAGCCCCAGAGGCTTCATGTGTTTGCTGATGCAAGCACACAAGCTTATGGGTGCTGTGCGTATCTTGTAAGCCCTACAGAAAGTCATCTAATTTATGCAAAAGGGAAAGTTGCACCTCTCAAACCTACCCGAACCATACCTCAATTGGAACTATTGGCTGCTACATTAGCCATTAAAACCATTTCATTGCTTAAGGATGCTTACTATGATGTGTTCATAACTAATATCCACGTCTGGCTTGACAGTCAGATTTGTCTTGCATGGATACGGAATGATAGCATTAATAGTAAGAATATCTTTGTAAGAAATAGGCTAAAAGAAATAGCTGACGCTAATGAAAGCCTACAAGTAAACTTTCACTATGTTCCAACTAAACAGAATCCCGCAGACTTTCTGACCAGAGGTTTATCCTACAAGTTGTTGAAGTCAAACAAAACTTGGTTTATGGGACCTAAGTGGCTCTGTGATACAGACCAATGGCCTGTGGAACAAGTTAACTTGACATTAAATTTAATCTTTTCAAATGAAAAGGTTGAACCAATCACTAATTATGAAAAGTATTCTGATTTCAACAAACTTGTTAGGGTGACAGCCTACTGTTTGAGGTTTGCTCACAACTGTTTAGCTACAATTAACAAACAGCTAATAAAAATAATCATAATTATACAGAGGTTGCAACCCAATACTGGATAGGCCAAGCCCAACAAAAAGAGTACAATAAAGAGTTAGAATTCTTAACTAATGGGAAACAAACAAAAGAACCTGTACCATCGGTAGTTGTGGATCTAAACTTGTTCAGGGATGAGGAAGGCCTTCTAAGGTGTAAAGGGAGATTAGACAAATCAAAACTGTCATACAAAAGCAAAAATCCAATCCTTTTACCTAGATTTAGCTATTTGACAACATTAATAATCAGGAAAACACACAATGATGTATATCATATGGGGGTACCACAGACACTAACTACAGTACTTAAGAAAAACTTATTGGATACCCAAGGGAAGGATCACTGTTAAAACAGTCCCTGAGTGAGTGTGTTACATGTAGGCGTATTCATGCTAGGCCTATAACCTATAGGAACCAAATCCTCCTGCTTTGCCAGAGGAGAGAGTTACTCTCAACAGACCCTTTGAGACTGTAGGCATTGACTATACAGGAGCATTGACTGTAGGGGTGGGTGACACTGAACAAAAATGTACATTGTACTGTTTACATGTGCAGCCTCACGAGCTGTTTATTTGGATGTTGTGGAGGACCTAACAGCAGAATCTTTTGTTGCTGTCTTTAAGAGATTCTGTGCACGACATTCAGTACCCAACAGTTTGGACTGACATGCTACATATTTCAAAGCTGGTGAACAAGTCATCCACGACTTGTTAAGCAATGAAATCACACAATTATATATACAAAATACAAACATAAAGTGGAAGTATATTCCGGTTGCCTCTCCTTGGTATGGTTCTATCTGGGAGAGGAATATACAGACAGTAAAATTGCTTGAAGAAGCAATTGGCAAAAACAGATACACTTATTTGGGTTACTCCACTCTCCTGGCTGAGATTGAGAACATCATTAACAATAGACCACTCACTTATGTGAGTGACAACATTAATGACCCAGAACCATTAACTCCAAATCATTTGATTCGGGGAGAACAAGTTAGTCTCCTGCCGGACTACAATATAGACTCTTCAGAAGACCCAAACTGGACTCAACGACACGATGAACTCCAGACTAAGTTACAACACTTAACTAGAGTTAAAGCTCATTTTATTAAACAGTGGAAAACTGAGTACTTGATGGGTCTAAGGGAGAGACATAAACAAATGACTAAGAAGGATTGGTCTGACACAATTAAGGTAGGGGACCTTGTTCTCATACATGACAATACTGGCCTCTGGCTAGAGTTTCAGAACTCAGACCAGGGGCAGACGGGGTAACAAGAGTGGTCAAATTAAGGACTTCAACGGGTGACACAACAAGAGACATTTCTCTTTTGTACCCTTTAGAGTCTGGACCCAAAACAATGGACTTTGGAGAACCTTCTCCACTGACAGTAACAACTGGAGACACTGAACTTCCAGTAACTATTCCTTTGACAGTAGGAGTGGTAACGCATCCTACTACAACATTGACAGACACAAGACCTCAGCGACAAACAGCATTAAAAGCGCGACTATTTTTACAACAAAAAATAGATGCTGGGGAATTGTAATTTTATCTTCTAACTTTCATTTTTTCTTTTCTTATGGTAAAGACCATAGACAGTTTCATCCTATGGATGTATATTTTCTCTTCTAATTAAATGCTACACCTTCTCCATGAGAAGGTGAGGATAGGCACTGTTAATCAGATTAACAGGCATTTACAGTTAAATAGTTAGCTAGTCTACACTCAGACAAAAATTGGTGACAATGACACCAAAATTTTTATCTCCCGGGGCCCCAGTATATGGAAAACTGATGAGTGGGTAGTTGGGAGGTAACGAAAATGGTTCACTGAGTAGGTAGGTAGTTAATCTAACAATCATTAAATTCCTTTTATGTCAATAACTGGGTGGATGAAACCAATTGGTTGCTCACCAGAGTTATTCTCCACACTAGTATTTATATACTGTGTGGGAGGAGCGTGCTCGGTAGTGGAGATACATTACCGCTCAACCAACCGAGGAATAAACGAAGAAACGCTGGTACGAGAAGCCCGCGAAGAGGAGAACAAAGGGGGAACGAAAACGAAGAACGGGGCGAGAGGACGTACCAGCAAAGTACGCTCTCGAATGAGACAACCGGAGAAGGGAGAGACTGTAATAACTAAAAGTATGTGACTAATATGAGTTTTAACACCAAACAGTTAAGAGCATTAAATTAAGCTGGGTCAAACAAGTTAGGCCTACATTGTGGCCTAAGACCCAGCATCAACTCATAGCTTAACAAAGGTGAAGGTAGATTGCCCTAACCTAATTCTTGTGAGGAATCCTACTGTGGACCTCATTTATCTGCCCGCTCTGGACCATTTCCGGAATCTCTAGGCTAGACTTGATCTACTCTATAGTATAGACTGGAGATATAAGGGGTAGGTTAATTGTGGACCAATTCATACAGAGCATTTTTCGCACTAGCCTTTCCCAAAATCCTCCCCACCATGGTGCTCTCTCAACAATAAACTCCCACTGTACCCCTTGGTGTGAAAAGTAGGATTGGAATCCTTCCTCTTTTAGCAAGGACCAAATTTCTTGGAGTTCCTTTGCAGCCTTTTTGAAGGTTTTTGCATTATCCGATATGATTTTATTTGGGAAACCCTTCTGTTCACAAACCTTTTAAAGGCCAAAAGAAATACATCACTACTTAAGTTGCTTACCAACTCCAAATGGATTGCTCTGGTGGTAGCACAGGTGAAAAGACATATATAACCTTTGTTAGACTCCCCTCGCTCATACACATAGACTGGCCCTGCAAAGTCTACTCCCACTACATCAAATCGGGCAGTATAGACACACCGTTCTCTTGGAAGTGGAGCCACCTTTTCATAATAAGGCTTTGCACTCCAACGCTTGCAAACCACACATTTATGCAAGACCTTTTCACTACTTGTCTAATTTTGAGAATCCAAAATTGTTGTCTAATCTCTATTATCACTTCTCTAACTCCAGCATGTAACAGCTTATGATGAGTATCCAGGATCAAAAGGTCCACAAAGTGCCCCCCAGAAGGTAGCAAAATTGGATGTCTTTTCTCCTCTGGAAGCCCAGAAAACTGTAGTCTACCTCCTACTCTCAATAAATCCTGATCCAAAACACATCCAAACCCTTGAGCGCAGAATGTGTTGGTAGAACCTGTAATGGATGGCTGGTGAGCAATTCCCGCTCTTTACCAAATTTTTCCTTCTGCGCATATACCACCCAGTATTTCCTGGCTTGCCGAATCTCATTACTGTTCAGAATTCCTTCCCTTCTGTTTCTCCCTTAATGTTGTTGGTAAATCTATATATCCATGCTGTCACTCTTAACAATCTTTTCAGACTGCTAATGTCCTCAAGCCTCAATATGGGGTCCTGCTGCATAACTTGACAACTGTTCACAGCGCATTTTCTCACCTCACTCACCCATGCTTCTTCAGCCTGGCATTCTCCTACAATAGGCTGATTAGAAGGCCAGTTTTCACTTCCAAGTTTTAGCCACTCTGGCCCATTCCACCACAAACTTGATTGTGAAAGATCTTTCACCGAAATTCCTCGTGTTGGTAAATCAGCGGGGTTTTTGGATGCCTGGACAATGCTTCCATTGCTTGGGATCTGTGTGCGCTTGAATTTCTCCACCCTATTGGCAACAAATGGTTTCCATTTCCTTGCCTGACTTCTTAACCAGTGCCAAACTATAGTGGAGTCTGTCCAATAATAGCTTGGAATTTCATAGAGGGCCAAAGACTTTCGCACTGTAATTGCAAGCCGACTAGCAAAACGGCGCCCATCAATTCCAACCTTGGAACAGAAAGCCTTTTCAAAGGTGCTACTCTACTCTTTGCAGCAACCAACCTGCAACTTACTTCTTCTTGCAATGCGCCTCTTATATAAATACAAGTTGCATAGGCTTCCTCACTTGCATCACAAAAGATGTGCAGCTCCAAATTGTCTGGACTATTGTTCAACTCTCCAAAGTACCATCTTGGGATTTCAATGTCTCCAAGATGTGCCAATTCTTTGAACCAATATTTCCACCTTACCACCATATGATCAGGTAACTCTTGGTCCCAACCAAGTCCAATTTCCCAGAGGCTCTGAAACCAAATTTTTGACTTTATCACAAATGGAGCCAGGAATCCAAGAGGATCAAAGACCTTCGAAGCCAAACTAAGAGCTGTACGTTTTGTCCACCTTGTCTCATTCTCGGCCAGCTCTACTAAAGATTTCCATTGAAGGTAAACAAATCATCATCTTGCTGCCAAACGATGCCTAGCACCTTTGCGTCTATTGCCCACAACTCCTTAATACCAGAATCCTCAATACTTTCTGCTGCATCAGGTACTACAGAGGAATGACTCATAAACTCTTGTAATTGCGAATGATTGGTCTGCCATTTTCTGAGCTCCATGCCAGCCTCCCTCATTATAGCTCTAGCCTCCATGAATATCTGTTTAGCCATTTCTGTATTATCCACGGAACATAGCAAATCATCAACATAAAAATTTTTCCTTATGTGTTCAATAGTGTTAGGATAGACTTCAGAATATTTCTTAAAATGGTACTGCATAGTAGCTGCCAACAGAAATGGACTAGAGCTGAGGCCAAACAACACTGACTTCATTCTATATGCTTGAACCTTAGGTTCATTTTCCAACAAGTCTTTCGTATCCACCCACAGATACCTTACTGCATCTCTGTCCTCTGGTTTTAACTTTATCCGCAAAAAAGCTTGCTTCACATCTGCAGTCAATGCTACTCTACCAAACCTGAATCTCAGTAACAAGGAAAATAAATCTGCATTTAAATTTGGCCCAGCATCCAAACAGTCATTCAAGGACACACCACCTTTGTCCTTGGCTGAGCCATCAAAAACTACCCTCAGTTTGGTGGTAGTTTTGTCTCGCCGTACCACTGCATGGTGTGGCAGATAATGTGCCTCCTGGTTCACCAGCTCACCTTGCACCCTTTCAGCATAGCCCTCCCTTACATAACTTAGGATGGCCTCATCGTATTCAATTAACAACTCCTCATGTTTTCTTAGCCTGTACAATGAAGTCTCCAACCTCCGATTAGCTAGCTGAAGGTTTGAACCGGGTTTGCAAGAATCCTTCCATGGTAGGCCAACTTCATAGCAACCATCTCTAAACCCAATCCCTTTTTCAAAGTGCTCTAAAACATCATTGTTCACTGTACTTGCCTGGTTGTCCTTTATACCAATAGATTCAAGTTCCCAAAATGCTTTCAAATGCCTTTCCAGACCATGGCTGTTCTCCTCAATCTTAACAAAGAGAGCCTTAACTTCCATTTCATTGCAATAACTACCATGTAGCATCCAGCCTAGCTTACTTTCAATAGCTACTGGGCCTTGAGATGTACGGACAATATTACCAGTGATGAAGTCCCAATAATAGTCAGCTCCAATCAAAAGACTAATATCTTCTGTTCCCTCAAACTTATTATTGCCCAAATTAATTCCTTTAACTTGCAATTCTTGGACACATGCCATATCTAAACAAGTAGTGACTGGAGCACAAAGTTCCTCAATCTCTACAGCTTGGACCTTGATAGTGGGACTTTGCGGTAACAACCCTTTAACCAGAACTTCTACCTTCTTAAATTTGGTTCGGTTTTGAACGGAACCCCCAAACCCAGAAATTCTTAAATTTTCCCTCTTAAGTTCTTTAAACTTCAATTTTCTGGAAATTCTGGTCTTAATAAAACTACACTGGCTACCACTATCAAACAACACTCTTACAGTAGCTTCTCCCTCATTCCCAATTAATAAGGCTGCAGTTGTTTGCAATAATCCCCTTTACTTTTACTCCCTTGCATAGCAGTGGCATGTGCCACTGATGTCTCTACTTCTGGGGTAGGCCTACTAAGAGTGTTTTCACACAATAATGGCTGATGCCTACCATGACATTTTTTGCACAAAATTTTAAACTTACAAAACCTTGCTCTATGACCTTTCAAAAAACATTTAAAACATGCTGTGGACTTAGTTACCCTGTCCTTTCTCTCCTCAAAGGGTAAGGCCTCAGCCACCTCACATTTATATGACTTGTGGTTGCCTTCGCAAAATATACATTCCTTGATTCCCTTTAATTTATTCTCAGAGGAGGCATGTAGAGCTGACACTGTACCTGGGCTATTCCTTTTTGTGGAAACTTTGGTGCTGTGCCTGCCTTTGTCCTCTTGTTTACCATCCCACTGTGCAAACTCAACCCCTCTCGTCTTGCTAATTCTGTGCCTAAAAGACTTAACATCTGCTGAAGGGGGATGTACACATGTTCTGCAGAGTGTCCCCTACTTAATTCAAGCAAAATTGAGCTAGGCAATTTAGACTCCAGTGTAGGAACCAACATTATACCATACTTTTCCATTCCTACACCCAAGTTGTCCAGAGACCTAGTTCTAATTTCAAATTCATCATATAACTGCCGTAACTCCTTGACACTATTAGGATTATTAACAGGAGGTATAGTTAAAAGTGCACGGAGGTGGCTTTTAATTAAGATCTCTGGCTTACCAAACCGTTTCTTTAATATATCCCAAGCCACATTATAATTAGCCTCTGTTAATGCTAATCCTGCTATAGTCTTTGCTGCCTCCCCTTCCAAGAGGGACCGCAAATAATTAAACTTCTCCACGGCACTTAACACTTGACTAGAATGAACTGCTGATTGAAAACTGTCTGCCCATCCTTGCCATTCCTGAATACTCCCAGAAAATGTTTTGAGTACAAGCCTCGGTAATTGAACTACAGATCTGTTAACCTTAACTTCACAAGCATCATTTGTTGAGTGTTGTGTTTCATTATTAGACCTGGTCTCTAACTGTACTGAGCTGCTAAACTCTTTTGCTCGGAGGCCTACGTTAGTCATATCATCAATAATCTCTTCAAAGTAAATTATGTTATTTTCTATTTCATCCTCTTCTATAAGAGCCTCAATTTTAACATTTACCTCACTTAGAGCAACCTTTTTAGTTTCTAATATGGCAAGCTTCGCAGTCACTAAGCGTAAATCCTCTTGCTCTATGGCAGAATCTATAGTGGCAATGACCTTTGTAATTAGACCTTTGTAGGCACTTCTCCTTTTTATAAATTTGTTCAATTCAGATGCACTCATCTTCAATGTAAACAACCCTTGGGCTCAATACCAAATGAGCTGAATTGGCAGAAATACTTAACCAAACTGATCAAACGCAAATTTTACTTTCAAATAAACTGAATTGCTGAGTGGGGTACTAACCAAACCAGAAAAAATATAGGCCAAAAAACGACCGACGACTGGCCAAGTTTCGCAATTGGGCGACCAAACTTTACCCTGGGACCTTAATTCAATAATAACCCAAATTAACCAAACCGGAAAAAAGTAGGCCAAAAAACGACAGACGACTGGCCAAGTTTCGCAATTGGGCGACCAAACTTTTTACCCTGGGACCTTAACTCAATAATAACCCAAAATTAACCAAACCGGAAAAAAAGCAGGCCAAAAAACGACAGACGACTGGCCAAGTTTCGCAATTGGGCGACCAAACTTTTTACCCTGGGACCTTAACTCAATAATACTCAACCCGTCTAGGCCTAACTTGGGATACAATTTGCACAATCAGAACTTTGCCGAAAAATGGTCACTGACTCAGTCTTGGGGTAGAAATCCGGTTCTGAAGGACCATGTTATTTTATTTATTTGTCGGGTTCGAAACCCAGCTGAGCCGTGAACGGCCAAATTCTAAAGGGCAAGTTCTACCTAAAGCCCAAGTTAAGCTAAATTAAACTTTACGGATTTGAGATCCTATTAGGTCCTACCTCAGGGTAACCTCAGGGTTGCTGACTCGATGCGGGCCTACCTTAGACCTTAAATTACATGAACTTAAAAGGTAAACAAAAGGGTACTATTTTTGGTCTTCTTTATGAACCTTGCAACAACAACGCAACCTGGACTATTGCACGATGCAACAATCATGTATCTAAACAACCAAACTGAATTGCAAGAGAGCTCTCTATCAAACCACACCTTTACGTACGACCTTCCACAAACGAGTAGAAAGGACGCGCAGCATCCCAAAATGATGCCAACAATGTGACCAAACAACGATGCCACAAGAGCTCAAAAATGCTAGTTCTAAATTAATTTAATTTTTCACTAACCTTACAATTATGAGATGGATATATATACACCTTAACTTAATATATATACAAGCAATGCTGCATCAATCAGCTTAGTCATCGTATCGCCTTGGGACAACAATGGTTCTTCCTCTTCTAGATTTTCTAACACTGCAAGCCACACAACACATTGTGCCTTCTCTGTCACAGACGCCATCTTAACTGAACAGCTACTACTGCGCTCCTAGCGGCGAATGCGGTAGACGAAACACACCAGCACAGAAACTGTATGCGTGTACGAGATCACCTGTAAAAAGAAAACGGATGTAAGATTCGTCATTAAAACATGAGAGCATACTGTTTTCAGGGTAAACATTTATGGACACCCTGTATATAATATGCAGTTCCAAAATTTACATAACTTTTACCTCAATCTATTGATAAGCCATCATAAAAATTTCAGACCTCAACATAAGATACTTTTTCCACAGCTGAGGTATGGTGATAAAAACGAATATCATAAATCCTAAATGTGTATAGCTGTACCTTGCAACTATTGTAAGACTTCTTGTAGTTTCCTTCGCCCGTAGATAATCTGTTAGTCTCTGAAAAACTTCAGATGATATAAGCTACGCCCATCTTAAAAACCTTTTTTTAAACTTGTCCTTCAAATTATGGTTCTAACTAATGGTGAAAAAGCGGTGATTAAACAGTTTCTTAGAAAAAAGATGGACGGGGGCAAGAATTTTGAGGGAATTTCCAGGAATAACTTGTAATGTTACATCTGCGAATAGAATAATTAAAAAAACTTGAAGCAACCGGTTTGATGGCACGGGAGCGTGGAAGTGGTCGGCCAAAAACAACTTACACTCGAGACTATAACAATAATCGAAATGATGAGCTTATCTCAAAAGAGGATCGACCTGGGTCACACTGCTCTCAGAGGAAAATTGCAAGAAATTTAGGTATCAGTCGATGTTCCATGCAGAGAACGGTAGGACTTAAAGCATTTAAAAGGATCCGTGTTTCAAGACGTGACAGCAATGTAAGAGCTAAAAGAAAATTTGTTGTAGAAAATTGTTTGATAGTTTCGTCCAATGATGTTAAAAAAAAAAGTTTTTACAGATGAAAAAGATTTCACCATAGAGATTGCTCGAAACTCCCGGAGCGATGTTGTTTATGGTCGGCGTAAGAAAGACATTCCTCCATCGAGACTTTACCACCAGAGAAGTCGGTTTTCCAAAAAAAATAATGGTATTAGCAGGTGTATCGTGGAATGGAAAGACGAAAATTCATTTCATTTCGGAAAATAAAAAAATTAATTCAGAAACCTATGTAAATTTCTTAGAGGAGAATCTTTTGCCTAATTGTCGGCGTCTGTATTATGGAAATGATTTCATACTCCACGATGTTGCTACAGTTCATACGAGCAAGTTCACACACGATTACGTAAAACAAAAAAAAACAAAAAATCTTTATTGCGGATCATTCACAATCCATAGCTACTTAACCTAACATACAAGTACAATCTTATGTACTGTATATACTGAACTTAATACAAAAATAAGGCCAACATAGCCACTTAACCTAGTATACTGGCATACTGTTTGATTAATTATCTGACAATTTTATGTATATTGTTATTACCTGAGATATCTTATAACACTTATTATAACAACTTAATATGCATATATAATCTTTGCTACATTACAAAAATAAGGTATTGTAAACCAGCAGTTGTCTGAACCAAGACTGCCATATAGGTGAGAGGTACAGAGTATCTGAAGACAGGACATTGTACAATAACACATTAGAGCTGTTTTGGACCCTAGTAATGAAATTATATATATTCTTCCAGATTAACATTTGGCTGGAAGGTAGGTTACGTGTAGTAAACAAAACTGGCACTGCAGCATTTTGGTTCCCTACATAGCATACGAAAAATATTATAAGCAACAGAGAATTTATTCATAGCAGTTTTTGTATAGTTCCACTACAGATGGGATGTATACAGTGCAGTACAGTAAGTTCTAAATAGATAAGTTTTAACTGATTCTGAACACGTACCAAATTTCCATACTTGCATGTTTCCCTGTACATATAGTTTTTTACGTTGCCTCTCAATATCCAGTTCATCTCGCAGCTCGTGAGTAATTACATGACCTAAGTATTTACATGTCTTTGACAGGTATAGTCTGACCATTCATTTCAAAAGACCCACATGATACATGTTTCGTAGATTACACCTAAAAATCAAAATAAAATTTTCTGCCCCATTATAGGTGGTCATTTTCTATACCATATTGTTCACATATCTGTAATAGTACTCTCAGCCCATGGGGAGAGGGTGACAGAAGAACAAGGTCATCAGCATACATTAAATGATTCAATTTTTTTCCCTTTCCAATGACAATACATGCACTTTTTAGTTCATTGGTAAGGTCATATATATATATATATATATATATATATATATATATGGGAATGAACTCATGTATATGTATGTATATATGTGTATATATGTATATATATGTATGTATGTATGTATATATATATATATATAAGCAAACAACCACAGGGAAAAGGAAACACAAAGTCCGAGCGCTTTCGTGATATATTCACATTATCAAGGAGGAACAGAAAATAGACGGAGATTACAAAGTAAATGAGTTAAATAGACAAGCAAAAAATTCACAATCGGCACCTCAAATTAAAGGCCTTAAAGCCCTCTAAAGATTTTTTCAATTGATAACATAATCTGCAGTTATTTTGTGATTTTAGTGCATATATATATATATATATATATATTAGGGTGATTCAAAAAATCAGTTTTTTTTTTAATTGTTCAACCTGTATTTTTGTTCCCTATGACAAAAAAAGTAGTGTGTGCCAAATTTGGTGAATTTTAAATAAAATTTACTATGTGCTACCAGGCGTCAAAGTTTCCCTCTTTTTCAATTTGTTTGTTTTTACAACTTATGATTTTATGTTTAATTGTTTATATTTCAGAATTTTTAATTAATGGTTTATATACTAGCTTGCTTTTAATTGTTGCTTGGAACTCGTAATTTTGATACCAATTAATCGATTATGGAAGCTAGGCCTAACTCACCATCACCCAGTTGCTCATTTGGGAGAAGTTCTACAAGAAAGAAACTGAAGTATGGCTAATTGGGCAGCCCTCTGCAGTACTAAAAACATCCGTATTACCATCAGAGAAGGAAATGATGGCCCTCTTCATGCACTACAGAAATATTAAAAAGCAAGACATTAGAGAATCATGCTGCTCTACTGCAGATGATGTGCTAGCAGTTTGGAAAAAAGCAGGAATACCAGCAAAACAAAGAATACATGTAGTAGATAAAATTGAAGGAATGACAGTGTATGGGTCGGGTTTTATTTATTTAGACCTTTACAAGTTTACGTAGATAATTAACTATATGCCAGGGTCACCAGCGCCCAAGTACTAGATTGGCATCCGGCACTGCGGCGCAAAGTTAATTTTAATAAAAGAAGGGAAGGACTGATTATTAAATCAATATGAATTTTTATATTTTATTGACAACAATTAATGAGTATATGCAAAGGGGATTTTTACCCGTAACAACTTTGATGGACTTATAATGGTGAGATTAAATAATGGCCCGTTTGGCTAATATATAACAGTCTGCAAATATACTGATTATAATAATGAAAATAATACAGTAATAATAATAGTAGTAATAATAATAATAATAAAAGATAATAATAACAAAGATAATAATAAAAGATAATAGCCACAATGACAACCTTGTCTGCAAAGAGACAGACAAGAATACTGTAAGTATATTTTGGAGAAAAAGAGTAATAAAAATGGCAATAATTAATAATTAAAATACATATAGGTTATATAGGCCCCAGTAACCTGTGGATGATAAATTACAGTTAATTCTGGTTATGGGATTGTGTTAAGTTGAATGGGAAGACTAAAGGAAATATGTAGGCTACAAATGATTAGTAGGCCATCTGCTAAGAAAATAACGTGAAACATAATAGGCTTATAAAGTAAAATATACTAGAAATTTAATAGGCAGGCCTTTGCCTCTTCAACATATTGAGCTGAGGTTAATCTAAAACAAAGACTATGGTAGGCCTCAGTTAGGCTAGTTACAATTTGGCTTTAGCCTAGACCTAACTTAGCCTAAGTAATTTATATGAATCTTACATTACTATTTGTAGTATGAATCTTAGTACTAATTGCAAACGGTATAAGGCGTTAGTATCTGCAGTATGCGGTATTGCATACAGATATGAAATAGTAAAGAATAATATATAAATACAAAACATACCAAAAGGAACTTTGCTTGCTGGCGGGGTGATTTCGAATAATAATGTTTTTTTTGGCGTCCTTTGTGTTGTCGTTGCACACAAGTTTGTTTTTACTTAATAATTTTACCAACCAGCCAAATAATCCTTAAAAGCCCATTCATGTCTAGTCACACCACACTGAATTCTTAAGAATTAAATTTGATCACTGGACATATTTAACTTGTATTATTTATTTATTTATTTATTTTAGATTTAAATATTTCACTCATGCCAATTTGTGGCAGTTTTCACTAATAAAGAATACTCTTGTGGTGCAAGGCACTACAAGTACTGCCCCCCAAAAACATGGTTGTCAGGGGTAAAAAAAAAACACTTAAATGTCAAAACGCACTGGCTTACGAATGACTCTTCCAGAACGAGTCGTTGTTTGCTTTTGGATGGCAATATCCTGCAGCACTGGTTCTGAAGGCATGGATGGTGCTACAGGTGCAGTAGGGACATTGGGGGAAGGGGATTCTTGGTGCCTGTGCGATGGAGCCACTGGCTGGTTCAAAGACAGTTGGTTGCGATAATGAAGGAGAATTGGAAGAGGGATGATAGATTGTTGTACCCTCGGATGAGGTGGTGGTACATAGGATTTAGGAAGGGTAGATTGCTGTACCTGTATATGAGATGAAGGTACAGAAGATTGAGGAGGGATAGGTTGCTGTACCTGTATTTGAGGTGGAGGTACAGAAGATTGAGGGAGGATAGGATCTTTTGTTGGAGAAAAATCAAGGTATGCTGGTTTCAAGCGGTCCACAGAAACAGTTTCACGCTTGCCCACCTTGTCAATGATGAAAGTTTTGGGTTTACGGTCTAGCACAAGGAAGGGACCATCATAGGGGCAGTGAAGAGGGTAGCGGTGAGCATCATGTCTCAAGAAAACATGTGTGCAAGTTTGTAAATCAGGGGAAACGAAGGTAGTTTGTGAAGTGGAAGTTCTAGGTGCTGTGGGACGAATTTGCTTCATAACAGAGCGTAATGTCTTAACATACGAAGCAGGATCACATGCGGGGTTAATGGGTGTAGGTGTGAAAAATTCTCCGGGTAACCGGAGTGTGGTACCGTAAACTAATTCTGCTGCAGAGCATGCAAGATCAGTCTTCAGAGCAGTACGAATTCCGAGTAGGATTAGGGGTAGCCTGTCCACCCATGTAGTAGATGGATCAGTGGCTCGCAAGGAACTTTTAAGTTGACGATGGAAGCGTTCTATCACCCCATTGGATTGCGGGTGATAGCTTGTTGTTCTGATGCGCTCAGTCCCAAGAAGGAGCATGAGTTCCTTCCATAAGGCCGATTCAAACTGGGCACCTCTGTCTGTGCAAATGGTTGCAGGTATTCCAAAACGGGAAACCCAACATGAAACAAAGGCGTGAGCTACTGCAGAAGCAGTACAAGAAGTCAAAGGAACAGCTTCTGGCCATCTTGTGAACCTATCAATGACAGTGAGAAGATAGGTATAACCTCGAGAAGAATAGAGGGGGCCGACTATGTCTAGGTGTATGGCCTCAAAACGAGCCTTTGGCAAAGGAAAGGTACCAATTTCTGACTTTGTGTGTCGGTGAACTTTGGCACGCTGACATTGAAGGCAAGATCGAGTCCAATTGCGGATATCTTTGTGCATACTTGGCCATACAAACCTAGCTGCAATTAATTTTTGGGTGGCCTTAATTCCCGGGTGAGAAAGGGAATGGAGTTTAGCAAAAACAGCTCTTCGCAGCCCTTGTGGGACCAACGGTCGAATATGCTCAGTCGAGACGTCACATAAAATTAGTAAGTCTGACTTGGGTTCAACTGGTAAAGAGCGGACTTGCAATGAAGTGGGTGAATTAATAAGAGTTTGGAGGTCTGTATCCGTGGACTGAGCCTTAGCCATCTCTGAAAGGTTGATGTGAGAGTGTCCAGGGTCAGAAATTGCTGAGATGCGAGACAGCGCATCCGGCACAACATTCAAAGAACCTGAAATGTGTCGAATGTCTGAAGTAAATTGAAGAATAAAATCAAGGTATCTTCGCTCATTAGGAGCATGAGAGTCTGATTGAGAATGGAGAGCAAATATTAACGGACGATGATCCGTAAAAATGCTAAAGTCACGTCCTTCCAGGAATGACCTGAAATGACGGATGGAGAGGTATATCGCCAGCAACTCTCGACCGAAAGTGCTGTACCTCATTTGTGAAGGTGAGAGCTTGCGTGAAAAGAATGCGAGAGGTTCCCAAACGCCTGAAACAAGCTGCTGGAGCACTCCTGACACGGCAACGTCAGAGGCATCAGTGGCTAAGTTCAGAGGAGCGTCTGGTTGAGGGTGAACAAGGCATGTAGCTCGTGCTATAGCCTCTTTTGCTTGTGAAAAAGCGTTGGTAGCTTCGGGGTTCCACAGAACTGCAGTGGATCTGCCCCTTTTTGATTGGCGAAGAAGAGAGGTTATGGGTGCAAGAATGTTTGCACACTGAGGAATGAAGCGATGGTAGAAGTTTACCATCCCTAAAAAGCGGCGAAGTTGCTTTTGAGTTTGCGGTTGTGGGAAAGACCTTATGACAGATACTTTATTTTCGAGAGGAGAAATGCCCTTCGAAGTAACTTTGTGTCCTAAGAAGGTGAGTTCATCTACAGCAAAGACACATTTTTCAGGGTTTAGCAATACACCATATTCTGCCAACCGAGAAAAAACTAAGCGTAAATGTTGAATATGTTCTGAGGGAGAAGAACTTGCGATGAGAATGTCATCGACATATGTGAAAGTGAAGGAGAGACCTCTCAACACTTCATCAATGAAGCGTTGAAAAGTTTGGGCGCATTACGCAGTCCGTATGGCATTTTTGTCATTTCAAATAACCCAAAAGGGGTTGTTATAGCAGTTTTATGTACATCATCAGGGTGTACAGGAATTTGATGAAAGGCTCGCACCAAGTCAAGGCGTGAAAATACTGTGGTGCCATGGAGAGCAGAAGTAAAATCGTGTAAGTGAGGAAGGGGATAGCGATCTGGAATCGTGTTGTCATTCAAAGCACGATAATCTCCACATGGACGCCAGTCTCCAGGTGTAGGTTTTGGGACCATGTGTAAAGCAGAGGCATACGGGCTACTTGAAGGCCGTATAATACCGAGTTCAAGCATGTGTTCAAACTCTCGTCTCACAATTGCAAGACGATCTGGAGCTAAGCGACGTGGGCGGGTGAAAACAGGTGAGCCTACCGTATCAATACGGTGGACAACAGAGTGTTTAATAGGGGTATCCTTAGAACAGGGTTGAGTAAGTGAAGAAAATTCATTTAGGAGCTGCTCTATAGCAGGTGAGCACTGTGGCAGAGAACTTGCCAATAATGAAGAGGGGTGCACGGTAGGAGAACCAATTACTGAAAGATATGTGACATTATCAATTAATTGTGCTCTACGAACATCGACTAATAAATCATTAGCAGAAAGAAAATCAGAGCCTAACATTGGAGTATATACATCCGCGACAAGAAATATCCAGCGGAAAACACGTCTAAGTCCAAGAGAAACTGAAATAGAACGATGTCCATAAGTGTGAATAGATGAAGAATTAGCTGCACGTAAAATGAAAGGAGAAGGTCCGTTTGCACGGTCTGCGGCTGTTGCAGGAATAACACTGTATTGAGCTCCAGTGTCAATAAGGAATGCATAGCCTGAAAGTGGATCATGCAAGGTGAATGTTGGACCAGGTGGTGCAGTAGTTTGTGAATCATTAAATTTTTGTGGAAGAAGGTTAGTATTGCTGTGGGAAGGAGTTTGTGTTGTATTTGGAGAATTAGTTGGGGGTATTAAATTAGCTGTGGTTGAATAAGTAGGTTGCGATTCTTTAACTTTACTTGCGTACGTAGGTGTTGGTTTGACAGTGTTAAATGAGGTAGTGGTAGGGTTAGTTGAAGTAAGGATAGGAGGAGAGGCTTGAGAGGCTGTAGCGTCAGACGCCTGTGACACCAGCCTGGTTAGTTTAAAGGAGGGTTAGGAGTCCATGGGCAAGGTGTGAGACAGCGCGTTGCACGATCTTTAAACTTTTCATGATACCAGCAAGGAGGGGTATGAACAGTAGACTGTGGTAAGGAAATAGGTTGAGAATGGGGCTGAGTAGTGGGGATTGAGGATTGAGGATGAGGTAAGGCTAATAGATTTGGATTAGGAGCAACCAACTGACCTGTTTGCGGTGGCTGTGGTTGTAGGAGAACGAGGCGTTGTCCAGGTTCATATTGGGAGGCTCTAATTGGACCAGAGGGTCGTCCTTGTCTTGAAGAACTTCTCTCTCGTTCCCTGTTGTTAGCTAGCTCTATTCGGAGAGCTTTAAATTCTTCTTTAAGTGTTCGTAGAATTTCGTTGGATACTTTAAGACCTTGTGCAGCCGGACTCAGATTGTCGTCCTGCGTGGCACAGATTTGGGGGTGATGGGTGTGGTTATCTACTTGGCCAAGGTGGATTTCAATCATCATCTTATCAGCTGTTTTGGCCATTGTGAGGAGGTCTGTATCATCTGGCATACAACGGAGCATTGGCCGTAGGGCAGTAGGGAGACCATTGAGGAAGCGGCGTCGCATTAAGGGTGAGTTTTTATCGTCTTCATTGGTCTGTCCAGCCAGGTCTTGCAGATGTCTCAGGAAGGCTGTTGGCGTTTGATCCCCAAGAACTTGGTCCTTGAGTAGAGCATTGAGTCGCTCTTCTTCTGATTGGCCGAGTCTCCTGACTAACTCGCTGAGGAGGCTCTCAAAAGCTTGGTCAGACGGAGGCAATAGAGTTACATCCCGCACTACTTTGTATACTTGTGTAGGCAGGAGGTTCTTTGTGACAAGGAACTTGGTTCGTGGGTCCGTAACTCCTTTTATCTCAAAATAATCCCGCAGTTGACTCACAAAGATTCCAGGCTCTTCAGCGGTGAATTGTGGAGTGGTAGGCTGATACATTGTGAGAAAGTCCGTTATAGGTGGTGAATTTGGAGTACCACCACACAATGACCAAGGTTGAATGGGAAGACTAAAGGAAATATGTAGGCTACAAATGATTAGTAGGCCATCTGCTAAGAAAATAACGTGAAACATAATAGGCTTATAAAGTAAAATATACTATGAAATTTAATAGGCAGGCCTTTGCCTCTTCAACATATTGAGCTGAGGTTAATCTAAAACAAAGACTATGGTAGGCCTCAGTTAGGCTAGTTACAATTTGGCTTTAGCCTAGACCTAACTTAGCCTAAGTAATTTATTATATGAATCTTACATTACTATTTGTAGTATGAATCTTAGTACTAATTGCAAACGGTATAAGGCGTTAGTATCTGCAGTATGCGGTATTGCATACAGATATGAAATAGAAGAATAATTATAATAAATACAAAACATACCAAAAAGGAACTTTGCTTGCTGGCGGGGTGATTTCGAATAATGTTTTTTTTTGGCGTCCTTTGTGTTGTCGTTGCACACAAGTTTGTTTTTACTTAATAATTTTACCAACCAGCCAATATAATCCTTAAAAGCCCATTCATGTCTAGTCACACCACACTGAATTCTTAAGCATTAAATTTGATCACTGGACATATTTAACTTGTATTTATTTATTTATTTATTTATTTTAGATTTAAATATTTCACTCATGCCAATTTGTGGCAGTTTTCACTAATAAAGAATACTCTTGTGGTGCAAGGCAACAAGTGGGGGGGCAGTACTTGTAGTGCCTTGCACCACAAGAGTATTCTTTATTAGTGAAAACTGCCACAAATTGGCATGAGTGAAATATTTAAATCTAAAATAAATAAATAAATAAATAAATACAAGTTAAATATGTCCAGTGATCAAATTTAATGCTTAAGAATTCAGTGTGGTGTGACTAGACATGAATGGGCTTTTAAGGATTATATTGGCTGGTTGGTAAAATTATTAAGTAAAAACAAACTTGTGTGCAACGACAACACAAAGGACGCCAAAAAAAACATTATTCGAAATCACCCGCCAGCAAGCAAAGTTCCTTTTTGGTATGTTTTGTATTTATTATAATTATTCTTTACTATTTCATATCTGTATGCAATACCGCATACTGCAGATACTAACGCCTTATACCGTTTGCAATTAGTACTAAGATTCATACTACAATAGTAATGTAAGATTCATATAATAAATTACTTAGGCTAAGTTAGGTCTAGGCTAAAGCCAAATTGTAACTAGCCTAACTGAGGCCTACCATAGTCTTTGTTTTAGATTAACCTCAGCTCAATATGTTGAAGAGGCAAAGGCCTGCCTATTAAATTTCATAGTATATTTTACTTTATAAGCCTATTATGTTTCACGTTATTTTCTTAGCAGATGGCCTACTAATCATTTGTAGCCTACATATTTCCTTTAGTCTTCCCATTCAACTTAACACAATCCCATAACCAGAATTAACTGTAATTTATCATCCACAGGTTACTGGGGCCTATATAACCTATATGTATTTTAATTATTAATTATTGCCATTTTTTATTACTCTTTTCTCCAAAATATTACTTACAGTATTCTTGTCTGTCTCTTTGCAGACAAGGTTGTCATTGTGGCTATTATCTTTGTTATTATTATCTTTGTTATTATTATCTTTTAGTTATTATTATTATTATTACTATACTATTATTATTACTGTATTATTCATTATTATAATCAGTATTATTTGCAGACTGTTATATATTAGCCAAACGGGCCATTATTTAATCTCGCCATTATAAGTCCATCAAAGTTGTTACGGGTAAAAATCCCCTTTGCATATACTCATTAATTGTTGTCAATAAAATATAAAAATTCATATTGATTTAATAATCAGTCCTTCCCTTCTTTTATTAAAATTAACTTTGCGCCGCAGTGCCGGATGCCAATCTAGTACTTGGGCGCTGGTGACCCTGGCATATAGTTAATTATCTACGTAAACTTGTAAAGGTCTAAATAAATAAAACCCGACCCATACAATTGGTGACCCCGGAGTGACCAATTGTATGGGTCGGGTTTTATTTATTTAGACCTTTACAAGTTTACGTAGATAATTAACTATATGCCAGGGTCACCAGCGCCCAAGTACTAGATTGGCATCCGGCACTGCGGCGCAAAGTTAATTTTAATAAAAGAAGGGAAGGACTGATTATTAAATCAATATGAATTTTTATATTTTATTGACAACAATTAATGAGTATATGCAAAGGGGATTTTACCCGTAACAACTTTGATGGACTTATAATGGCGAGATTAAATAATGGCCCGTTTGGCTAATATATAACAGTCTGCAAATAATACTGATTATAATAATGAATAATAATACAGTAATAATAATAGTATAGTAATAATAATAATAATAACTAAAAGATAATAATAACAAAGATAATAATAACAAAGATAATAGCCACAATGACAACCTTGTCTGCAAGAGACAGACAAGAATACTGTAAGTAATATTTTGGAGAAAAAGAGTAATAAAAAATGGCAATAATTAATAATTAAAATACATATAGGTTATATAGGCCCCAGTAACCTGTGGATGATAAATTACAGTTAATTCTGGTATGGGATTGTGTTAAGTTGAATGGGAAGACTAAAGGAAATATGTAGGCTACAAATGATTAGTAGGCCATCTGCTAAGAAAATAACGTGAAACATAATAGGCTTATAAAGTAAAATATACTATGAAATTTAATAGGCAGGCCTTTGCCTCTTCAACATATTGAGCTGAGGTTAATCTAAAACAAAGACTATGGTAGGCCTCAGTTAGGCTAGTTACAATTTGGCTTTAGCCTAGACCTAACTTAGCCTAAGTAATTTATTATATGAATTACATTACTATTTGTAGTATGAATCTTAGTACTAATTGCAAACGGTATAAGGCGTTAGTATCTGCAGTATGCGGTATTGCATACAGATATGAAATAGTAAAGAATAATTATAATAAATACAAAACATACCAAAAAGGAACTTTGCTTGCTGGCGGGGTGATTTCGAATAATGTTTTTTTTGGCGTCCTTTGTGTTGTCGTTGCACACAAGTTTGTTTTTACTTAATAATTTTACCAACCAGCCAATATAATCCTTAAAAGCCCATTCATGTCTAGTCACACCACACTGAATTCTTAAGCATTAAATTTGATCACTGGACATATTTAACTTGTATTTATTTATTTATTTATTTATTTTAGATTTAAATATTTCACTCATGCCAATTTGTGGCAGTTTTCACTAATAAAGAATACTCTTGTGGTGCAAGGCACTACAACAGCTGCTTAAGAAAAACAAAGCAAACAAATTGAAAAGATCACAAAATTTAAATAATAAAGAAGAAAAATGGAAAGATAAACTGGAAAACTTATTTGACATTGCTCATGAGAATGCTATGCAGCTTATAAAAATAGAAGATGATAAGAAATTCTTGAAAATGCAACGTGAGAAAGGACGTCATGGAAAAATGGGTACCACTGATAAGGCTGTTGCTAAAAAAGAGCAAAGAGCAGCAGAAAAGCAACAACGTTATGAAAAGAGGAAAGCAGAAGAAGAGATCAAAAGAAAGAAGAGTGAAGAGGCTGTCATAGTGTCATACTCACCAGTACATAATCAGAATCAGAGGAGAGTAAAAGTGATGAATCTGGTTTCTGTGCTGCATAACCTTCAACATGGAAAAGTAAGGTTGGCAAACGTAGAAAATTGTTTGATGATAAATTATTAGGAAGTCTTGATGTTGCAAAATTGAGTGACAGAAATGCGTCTTTTTAATGCAAACAATCGGACATCGCTTGAATGGGACATCTGCGAACAAATAAAATGCATGTGTTTCAATAGAACGGCAGCCAATACTGGTCCTAGAAATGGTGCAGCTATTCTTCTAGAACAAAAATTCGACAACGATTTATTGAGGCTGGCATGTCGCCACCATATATTTGAAATTATGCTGGAAGCTGTTGTTTCAAAGTCTTTATCACCATCTTCTGGCCCAGATATAGTCCTTTTTAAGAAGTTCAGAGAAAAATGGTCAAGCATTAATAAGGAGGACTACGAGACAGCATTATCAGATCCAGATATCTATGAAAATATTCATGACATCAAAGATGACATAATTATATTTGCAACAAATCAACTAGATACATTCCAACCAAGAGACGATTACCTAGAACTATTGCAGTTAACAATTATTTTTTTGGGAGGTGAACCAAAAGGTGGAATCAAATTTAAACATCCAGCGGGACTTCATCGGGCTAGGTGGATGGCCAAAATTACATATTCATTAAAAAAATTTTATGTTCAAATCTCGGTTCAAAATTTCAGTAAAAGACAAAAAAGGACTAAAAGACATCTGTCTATTTGCTACTCGGTTATATGTAAAGGCATGGTTTACAGCTCCTGTGCCATCTTGCGCTCCTCGTCTTGCTCTGGAATTATTACAGAATCTTGTAGTCTACAAACAAATAAATGACACAATTGCATTTGTTGCTATTAAAAAACTGTTAGGTCACCTCTGGTACCTATCAGAAGAACTGGTAGCCTTGGCCTTTTATGATGATGAAGTGCCTACTGAAACGAAAAACAAAATTGTAAAGGCCTTGCAAAATACAACAGAAACTCTTCCTGCAAAACGGGCTTTTCTAGATCCTGCACTTATTCCAACGAAGAAATTAGAAGATTTTGTCCCATCAAATACTCAAAGATTCTTTACAATAACAGAATTTAGTTCAAAATTTTTACTCAAAGATGCTAAAGAATGGCATAATGATGAAGAGTATAACTCCGCTAAGAAATCTATCAAACAGTGGAAAGTCGTGAATGATATAGCGGAAAGAGGAGTAAAATTAATGGATGAATATAATAAAATACTAACACATGACGAAGATCAAAAACAATTCTTGCTACAAGTAGTGAAAAACTACAGGGCTGTTTACCCTGATAGAAAGAAAGAAACATTGATGAAGTAAGGACAGCTAATGTCTCAAATATCATGCTAGTTTAATTATGCATGCTTGTGGTTATGGTAAGACCTACGGGGGAGCTTTCCACATTAAAAAAAAGCAATGCGCCTTGTACTGTACCCCCTGGGTGGTGTGGAAAAATTTGACAATTCGAGCCGTTCTGTCAATTTTTAATTGCTGGTAGCAACCCCTAAAAATTAAAATTTGCTAAATATTTTAGGATAGTTGTTTTTATGCTGAAATGAACCATTTAAAGGGTTGAACACATTAAAATATAAAAAAAAAATTTTTACCCCCCACATTTGAATCACCCTTTTATTATATATATATATATATATATATAGAAAAGATAGGGTGATAATATACCTCCTTGCCTAACACCATTAGTTACCTTAAAATCTGGTGATACAGTGCTTTTCCATCCTACAAACATGGTCTGCTCTGTATACCAGAATGCAAGTATCCTAAGTATATATTTAGGTACCCCTCAACACGAGTTTCTTGAAAAGTTTGTGATGGTTAACTCTATCAAATGCTTTTGATGCATCCAAAAAACGGGAATATACAGGGTGTCCCATAAGTAGGCTGACCATACGTACCGTTTTGTATGGGTTCTGTCACTGAAGAATAATTGTAAGCTCAATATGTTTATGTACTTACTTTTTCATGAATACAGAATATTACATAACCCCCGTCCCTTTTTTGCCATCCCAATGTCCCGTTTTTGTCTCAAGGAAATATGGTCAGCCTACCCATAAGTCCGGCATCATAGGAGAAATTCATATTTTTCTATTTCTACAAACCATAATTCATATTTTTCTTATGCTCGGAATGCCAATTTCCCGTCCATCATTCTGTTCAGTGACGAGGCTGTTTTTTATGGAAATGGTGAGGTAAATCGACAGAACACCCGCTACTGGTCTCAAAACAACCCTCACTGGTATACCTCTTCAAAGGAACAAGGTGCATCTCGGGTGATGGTATGGTGTGGCATTTGAAAGGATCGCATCATAGGCCCCCTCTTTTTCGATGAACATGTCACTGGAGGCACCTACCTACGTATGCTCAAGGAAGAAGCATTTCCCAGTGTCTTGAACGAAGAAGGAAATTTCCAACATGGTTCCAGCAAGACGGCGCTCCTGCACATTACAGCACCCAAGTAAGGGAATACCTGTACCAACAATTCCCTGGTCATTGGGTAGGACGTCGAGGGCCTGTGGAATGGCTAGCTAGAAGCCCGGATCTCACGCCACTAGATTTTTATCTCTGGGGCCACTTGAAAGCGCTGGTATACGCAGAGAAAATTAGGAGTGTTGAACATTTGCGGCAGCGCATTATTGGGGCATGTAACACCATTACTCCTGACATCATTCACCGTGTGCTTGCTGACTGGGTATCACGTCTGAATTTGTGTATTGAAAACAATAGTGGACATACTGAGGACGTTCTGTAAATAAAAGCTTTTGTTTTGCCTTTTTTTATTATTTTTCCTATGATGCCGAACTTATGGGACACCCTGTACAATGTACATTGCTACTTGACATCTTGTGTATTTATATGCTAAAGGAAGCCGTCCTAAAGTACATGTTAGTACCATGTTTCACTCTAAAGCCAAACTGATTGTCATAAGTCTGCAAGTAAGTACTTATCCTATTATAAATGACATATTCTAACACCTTAGCAAGTGTACTGGCAAGTGCTATTAGCCTATAATTATTCTTATCACAGATACTAGCACCCTTATTTTTAACAACTGGCAACAATAAAACTGATAAAATGGACTGTGGCACTTTGGAAAGCACCTATGTATCATACAGCTTGTGAAACACATTGCAAGCATAGGTATTGTACGAGGACTACAACCTTTTAAATGTTCTGCTTGTATGCCATCTAGGCCACAACTTTTATCATCATCTAACTTATGAATAACTTTCCAGATTTCTAAGTCGTTAATTAGTGAAGTGACCATATTTTTAGGAGCGAAAAGCGGGACATTTTTCTATTTTTGGAGTTATAAACTAAAATTACTATATTTTCAGGAGCCAAAAGTGGGACACCTCTCTACCTCATATTTTATTTATTTATTTATTTATTTATTTATTTTATCGTACTTGCTTTTCAATTCCCGTACTTTTCAGAAGATGAAATCTTCTGAAGTAACTCCGGAGTTGATTTCAACAAAGTGTAGAACTCCATACAAGTTTGAGTGAAGTTTATTTTAGTTAAAAGTAAAGCTTTTAGAGTTGAGACTTTCAGTTGTGCTTTCTCAGATGTCCACGTCTTATTCATTTGAGAGAAAGCACGTTCAGTCGAAGCATTAGTTCCTGGAAGACAGAGTATGAACTGAACTAATGCTGACATTCGTTGATGATTGACATCTCTGCCCTTGAAATGAGTGAATACTTCCACCCAGCGCTGGTCTGTTGATAATTTACATGTATTCCACTCTGCTACTTCCTCATGACTAGGGCAGTCAAAAGTTGACCGAAAAAATTAAGAAAGTTGACCTTACGAATTGAAAAAATTGACTTATAAAGTTGCCTTTACTTTCAATAATAAAAACGATACTTTAATTACTTATTCTTGCTCTTCTACATCAGTTGACCGGTTGTGGTAAATTATGAAGTATTGTATTTGCCGACATTTTCTGGCAAAAAACTGCGATCCTTACTTAATAATTTATTAAGCATGGAGAAAGATCTCTCTACAGCGGCAGTTGTTGGTTGACATTGCAAAAGCTGACCATAAACTGTTGGTGAGATTTCAGGTCTACTGAGGTTAATTATTTCACAAATACCATTTGTCTTGAGTCTTGTTTCAATGTATTGTTTGACTGAACACATATCTTCGCCAAGGTTGATAGAAGAAATGGTTTCATATGCCTCTCTAATGGTGCAATCAGATGCTTCCATCCTAGTCACTAAGCTAGCAATCAAACTATAATTCATTTTGATTGACATTAGTTGCTTTGGCAGTTTTTCATTAGCAACACTCTCTTTAGCCTTCTGAACAATGATTCCTTCATCTTCAAAATTTTCCACAATTGTCTTCACATTTGGAAAATTGTCTGCATAATAAAAAGCAGTGTTCAGCCAGCTTGCCCAACCTGTTACAATCGGTTCTGGAGGAGTTCCTATTTCAGCAAACAATTCCTTCCTTCTTTTGTTTTTAAGAGTAGAAGCCTTAACACATGCAATTAAAGTGTCAACATCACTATAAAATGCTCTTATTTGCATCGCACAATTATGTAACAGATGCGCAAGACACGTTACATGGAAAAGTCTTGGAAAAAGTTGCTCGAGTGTCGCTCCAGCTGACACCATGTAACGAGCTGCATCAGACAGAAGTAAACAGAAATTTTCTCTTGGTATCTCAAATTCTTTTACAGTATCGTCAATCTTGTGTATGACAGTTCGTGCATTAACATTTCCAAGAAGAACATCGCACCTGATTAAATATGTTTTCTTGGGAACATCAATAGATCCAGCAAGTATGTTGAAATATTTTGAGCCCCTTACTTCACTTTCATCAACAATTAGGAAAACTAATTTACCCTCTAGCAAATGTTTTATTCTACTTAACTCGCTTTCTGCCTGTTTCATTGCTATTGATCTGCAAGTTGACACGCAAGGCACTGCTACACCTAATTCAGAGAACAATTGTTTCACATGAGGGTTGCTCAACTTATGAAGAGGTATGTTGGCTGACAGAAATGTAGTCACAAATTTTTCCGAAAAGTCTGAACACTTGTACTTTAAAAGGGTTTGTGTCTTTTCATTTCCCACATTTTGGTCTATACCATGCTGGTGCTTTTGGGTAGAGCGATGTTTATCCACAAAAAAGGATTTGTCATGCTTGACCACAACACAACAAATCTGACAGTATAGCTCATTTTTTCCTGAACAAATGAATTCATTAGGATATTTTGCAATTATAGCGCGCACTTTAGCAATAGAACTAACTGCAACTTTTGGCATTTTAAATATCTGAAATCAAAAGAAATCGAAATCAGTGAAATCACAAATCAGAAAAAATCACAAATCAAAAATGGTAACCAGTAACCACAATACATACAACACAACCACATCCAAAACCAGAACGGACATAACTGAATAAGACAAATACGAGCAGCGAAGTTGCCAGTTAACCAATAAGATGCCAATTTTTAGTTATTTTAATTATTTATTCCAAAAAATTGACTTTATTTACCTCATTGCTATTTTTTGACCTAACGGTAAAAGTTGACTTTTGGTTGACCTATTAACTTTGGTAATATACCCCTACAGGTGTTTTTATTGCATTTTCAGTCGTTTCAGCGAAAAGTGCCCCATAGGAAACAATTTGACTTTATTGACTTTTGACCGCCCTACTCATGACTAATGTACTTTGCAAAACACGTGAACTCATCAAATAATTCAGTGTCAAATAGTTGTTTTTCAGCAGCAAAATCCATTGTTTTCTCAACAACTGACCACTTTGGAACTTGTTTTAATAAAGCCCACTGCATACACTCAACGTTTGGCAAGTGACCCGACCACTGATCCAAGTACTTAACACATGTGTCATAAAACTCAACTAATATTTTCTTTACAGATAAGGAATCATTAGAATCAATCAACCATCTTGTTCAAGTTTGTTTATAAGACTCCTGACTGAGAGTAGCACAAACACATTACCTTTTTTTGATTGCAAATTATCCTTCAGATCAGAAATTGCACTCATCACTTCCACAACTGATATATGTTCACCCTCAATCTTTAAAACCACTTGGTGAATATGAATATATTTTTACAACCACTGTTTCCACATCAATTGGCAGACTGAACAGCATTATGTACAATATGTGCAAAACAACCAATCCCAATTAGTTCTCTACCAATGTAGTCATTTAGCTTCCTGAAAATGTTATTCACTCCTTTTCTTGTAGCACCAACAAAATTACAGTTAGTGTTATCACCACAAAAAGCAACTAATTTTCTGCCCAGGTCACGCTCTTCAATAATATCAATTAAATGTTTCACCACAATATCTGAGGTTTCTCCAGGCTGAGATTTAAAGTCAATAAGCTTCACTTGAGCACCTTCATATGGGTAAAAGAAGCGAATTAAAACAGGAAACAGCTTGATGTTTCCATGGTTGCTTGCATCAGTTAGAAATGTTATTCAATGAGCATCCTTTAATTGTTTTTTAATTCTGTTTCAGCATATGGTGCAAATACATTTGAAACAATCGCTTCGCACTTTGTTCTGGCACATGAAAATTTTGGTTCAAAGCATGTTTTCAAAATTTTTGTTGCACAGTCAGTAGATCTGAAGCTTTGATTTTCCCTGACTGTATGGTAAGCCCACAAACCCTCAGCAGCAGCTACTTCTAAATCCTTATTACTAGGCGTCACACTTTTAAAATAATCACTCACTATCTTACTAGATGAAGCCCCGATATCAACCGATTTGTATCTTTTTGAGCCAAGATGCTTAGTAATATCATTAATCCCACCATGTCCAATGCTGAAGTCACTTCTACATTTCTCACACCGTACATCACTTTCTGTTGTGTTTTTGTAATAAATGGATATTTAGACTGCAGATGTGCATTAAATGTACACTTCCTTTTAGTTTTAGATATTTTGTGTTGTCAAACTAGGCCTATGACCTTACGTACGATACAATTAATAACTTTCCTTATCCTTCAAACGAAAAAGTTTAACCTAGCTGCAAAAGGAAAAAAAGGATGCAGGGATAAAAATTAATTAAGGTTATTAATTAAGCAAACATAAAAACAAAAGCGTTACACTACAACACAACTTTACACGGACGCCGCTAATGAAACACTGAAACGCTAGTCGGGAATCACGGCACTGCCGCACGGCGACATGTATCGTACCAGTTCAATTTGCAAGTTAGTATTTAGATTTGGAATTCGGAATGTGGCATAATTCTATTAATTCATAAAGGACATCTAATGTCTAATGTAACAGTAATTTTAATAAAGCGGGACATTTTGAAAAGAGGGACACATGTCATAAATTCGGGACTGGTCACCTTATTAATTAGTAGCTCCTCAGAGCGTTCTACATTTAGGCATATATTTAGTCTATCTCCCCCCCTCCCCGAGACAATTAAATAGGGTTTCATAATGATTTTTCCACAGTTCTACAATGTTTTGCAAGGTAAGATTACTATTGTTAATTTTATTAACCTCATTCCAGAATTCCCTACTGGAAGTATTGCTATTGCCTAATTTTCTGGCTAGAGATTCTCTTCGAAGATTCTCTTTATTTTTCCTTATAAATCTAAGAGCACCCTTGAACCTAGCACGAGTTCTATTTTTCAGTTGGAAGAATTCCCCCTGCCAGGTTTTCCCATAGCAACCCCAGGGGCGTAGGAACATATTTGACATTGGTGGGGGGGGGGGGCCAAGAAGTGACTGTATGGATAATTGTTGTACATTAAATACACCAATATTTAAACTTATTTGGACTATATTCGACCATATTAAAAATCAAGGAAATTAATCGAAAAAATCTGTATTCATACCTATATACACAAAATATCTGCTATACATAAATTGTAGAATACTTATAATCGGAAATTGCACGAACAATCTAGGGAAGATGCATTTATCATGCACGTTTTATCATGTTCACGTACTACACGCAGAAATAGCGTTCATTAAACAGTAAACGACCCGAAATAATTCCTCCTTTCGTTCCGACTGGCAAATTCCAATGCAATATTGTTCAGAGATAATTCGTCGGTTTTTTTCTTGTAAATATTGAGCATCATGCAATGATTTAAGCGCTTTTGTGTCATAGTAGTCCTCGTATAACTCTTGATGCGTCGTAGTACCGAGAATGTTCTCTCGGCAGTTGATATCGTTACTGGAACTGTTGAGAACAATCGTAACAGTTTGTCCACTTCGCTCAACATCCTCCGGCAAACAGGTTGGGAATCCAGAGCGTCTCACACTGTCTGAAGACTAGTTATCTGAAAAAATAAAAATTCCCATTAGTGGTTTCATTTTCCTTGTTGCACTTTTGCTTGAATTAAAAAATCAAATTTCAGTTCAATTTTTGGGCTATGTTTCCCCATGTGTTGTTTAATTTTCTTTACAGGTAAATATTTTTCAGTTGCTTTTTCGTTCTCGAACAATAATCTGTTTTATGCTCGAATGATAATTTTAATAAAACGCAAACACTAATGACAATTACCTCGTTAATAGTTGACCAATCGAGAATATCATGCAGCATTGGAAGTTGAACGGATAATTTCTCGAAGTCGATATCTTTTTGATACAATTGTACAACAGAGTCACGAACCTTGTGCTCTTTTCCGTTAGCTGCAGAGAGCAAGACGTTTTCGATGTTGACCAAGTCATAGAAATTATCCTGCTGAAATCTTCTGTTTAATTCTCCGCTTATAGTGTCGAGCACATCATAGTACTGCACTCAGTAATATTGCTTGATGTCGTATATTCATGATTCTCGCGGCCCGAATCTAGTTTCTTAGGCATTCGCTTGAAGCGCGGGAGTACGGGAGGATCAGTGAGACAACTAGAGTCGTGCGTAACAGCCGAGTAGAATCTGTCAAACCATTCCTCGGAGCGGTATCGGCTGTAATGCTTCTGGCAAGCCACTGCAGCTTGCTGTGCGTCCTGTGAAGACGTAGACTTCGCTTGCAATGTCGCTGACAATTGCTCAGCAGGTGAAAATATCAGCAAAGCTAATCGTGAGCCAAAGTACGTTTGGAATTTTTCCAGCATTGCCAGCAATCCACCTGCTCGGCGACTGTGTATTCGTCACAATTTTCGTCTCGATATTTCATTAATGTTTCTTAGAGGCTTTCGTAATTCTGAATGATGGCGCTAATGGCTCCATTTCTTAAATCCATCTTGTTGGACATAATGGCCTCAGACCTGGATTTTCAGCCGGTTTGACCCTCTCGAACAGTGCTTCCCTTTTGGGTGACAGCTTAAATAGCTGTATAAGTTCGCCAGCAAAATCCAAGGCATCTCTGATGGACTTACATTTTCGTGCAGCATCCTGGAGACTGAGGTTCAAACAGTGTTCTAAGCAATGTACTGAAATCACTGATGGTTCCTGCTCTCGAATCAACTTTGCCACACCTGATACGTGGCCTTGAAAGTTACTAGCTCCATCATAGCCTTGCCCACGACAATCCGATAATTTTAATGTTAACCGAGCGAGGGTATCTCTGATGGCAGACGTGATTGTTGACGCACAGATGTTTGGAATTTCCACTAGTGCAACTGGGTCTTCATGCATTTGGTAGTGCATATCCACCCATCGTACGCAAATGACCAGCTGTTCATGATTAGAACAGTCTCTGGTTTCATCTGCCAACAAAGCATACCATCGAGCTGACTCTATCTATATCTTTAATTACGTCTCGCAGAACTGTGTATGCCATCAGTTCATTTAATTCAATGACAACCTCTCGAGATGCGTATTGATTGTCGACAGCTTTTGAGTCAAGGTTTTATACACTGGATCATAAGTTGCCGCAAGTTGTCTTCTCCATCATGATCGAGGAGTGCAAGCTTTGGCGCAATAAATATCTCATTGCGTGCAATTGCTTTAGCAAATTCTGCCGACGAGCTGCCTGTTGCTTACTGCTTTGTGTCGCTAACTGGTCTTGAATTGAAGGGTTTCGACTATTCGTGTATGATTCCATAGCCTCTCTGTGGCTCATGCAATTCTCGTGCTGCTTAAAATTCTCAATGGCTTTTTTTCCAATTACAGTAGCCGGTTTTGCTGAATGCTGTCTCAGACTTAGATGACAATCCAGTCAACTTGTGATCTTCATTATATTTGCAATAAAAACAGCATACTTTTTTTGAAGTTGTACAGAGATGCAGCCGGCTGAAGGTACTATGCCATGAAGGTAAAAATGTACGTCGTCGAGAGGAAAAAAAATCTTGCTGTAGCATTGATGATAGATTCTGAAGTGGGTTGTGATGGCTTGCACATTTGCATGCAGCAATCTGCATTGCAAGTGTCTTCTGTCACCTGAAAAGTAAATATAGAAAAGCAAAATGTGATTTCAGCGATGTCATAGTCATAGATTTGCAGTGTCATAGTTACACTCTTTTACTTATTTTCTTCTTTGCTTTTTGTTGATGTCTTGTTTCAAATTTTGTTTGTTATACTTTTACTAAGGTCAGTTTTTGGTTTTTCTATTACTCTATTTATAGATTCTCTTCTTTTTACAAATTCATTTTTTTTCGTTTTCTGTTTTTAGTGTTGTGGTCAGTATTTACGTTAAATAAAAAAATCTAATACTTACATTTGAGATGAGCTGTGAATCAGAATCATCTTGGAGTTTCTGAATTGTGAGTTTGCAAATGTCTATTCGCTGAAGACGATTCAGAAGTTGAGGAATCCGTTGCTACATCAACATTATCTGTTATAAAATTTATTTTTTTAGAATATTACACTTTGGAGATATGCTAATGATTGCCTATATTGTATACTAATATTGAACTTACTGACCCTGCTTCCTCTTTATACCGCAGCTGAACAATGTAGTTTGTTGTTTTTCTATTTTCTTTCGCTTTTCATGATACATCTTGAGTCCAGCTTGAAATATCTGAAATGGATGATTGATTTTTAATGTACCAACAGCACTAAAATAGCATAGTGTTGCTATTTCTTACGATTTACGACAAGGAGAATTTTTTAAAGACCTATATAAATAGCTCAAATTGATAATTTATAATCTAAAACAACACAAACTTACATAATTACCAGATGAACCATTCAGACACACACACGCACACATCCGCAAAGGCACCAATGTTGATGAGCCGATAGACGCTTCAGATTTTACGTTTAAAGTTGCCAGAATAACTAGTGAAATTAACTAATCATATATATTAAATTTAAAATTTTATTAAATGAAGCATAAAGGATTGAAATTAATTATTTTTCCATTATTTGTAATACTTTTGCAAATTAATATTATTGGATGTCATTCATATTATTGGGGTGAGGCCAAAACATATCTTGGCTCCCCAATATTTTTATTGCCGGGGCCATGACCCATGCGGCCCCCCCCCCCCCGCGGTTCCTAAGCCGCTGAACCCATTCCACGAATACATTTTTTGCTACACCATACAAATCAGCACAGTATTCTGCCCGCCCTGGATTGACATTTACTTTTCCCCATTTTTTATTCTTAAAGCTACTTCCACTCGCACCCTTAATGGCATGTTCAAGCTCACCATAATACTTATTTAAGATATCTATGTATTTTACATCATCAGAGGAAGGATTCTTACAAGCCAAAGCTTCTGCAGGAATCCTCACAAGCCTTAGTAGTGCATCAGTCTGCATTATATAGTAATCTACCTCAGAGTGACTAAGATTTGACCAATTAACCTTATAGTAATCAGCATTATCACAGTCATTGTCTAAGTCAGGTGCTACCATACAATAAAAAAACAAAATATTACATATGTCGCGATATATAAATATTATTCAGTCAGTCAGCAGTAGACTAATTTACTTAATGTAGCAAAACTAGTGTGGGAAAGCAATAATCTGTCAGTTGGTCATCAGTTGAACTGAGCTCATATTCTGTTTTTGTGTTATTTATGTGTATAAACTATTGTACTGTATCTATTTCTATAACAAAAAATAGGTCAAACTAGAGAAGAATACCACTTGGTATACTGATAACTAGCTACTAGCGTCGATAATTTTGTTTTTCGCCCGTCGTAAATTGTAACATATACAAACAAACAAACAGGTCCATAGAACATTAAGAGATAGTTGTCTGGAGCACTGACTAAATAGGCCAGTGAATCACTGTGTATAATGAACATAGAATTGCCTACGCCAATGTTTCCAGATTTCAGATTTATAAAATATATCGGAGACCAGTCCACTAACCATGGTTTCTATTATCTTATTGACTGACTCACCAAGCCTAGTGATAAATCTAAATACAAAATTGCGAATAACACTGGCACATTTAGGCACCTTATTGACTACAAACAGCATACTGACACTAGAAGGAGCACCATTTACAAATCTTGGGGTCCTTAATAAACTCCTAAAAATATTATTATATGCAACATATAATTTCCTCAAATTATACATCCTGTAGTTCCACCACAAATGAGCTGTATACATTGGAGTACAAAAAGTTTTGAACTATCCGTTAGTATGTGGCCAAGATAGTCTGGGTTACTTCTGACAGCACCATACCATTCAATTGAAATTCAGGAAATTTTATATACTTGTAGGCCTTGGTCCTCATAATCAAAACATGACTTTTATCAGGATTATATTTTATATATTTATCCTTCCCATACCTTTTACACACCTTCAAAAGTGTGCTGAGCCCTTTTACAGATGGAGGAATAAGAACGATCATTTGCATACATCAAATGATTAACAATCATTGTACCAATATAGCAGCCTATTTTACAGGTGTTCAGCACAACAGATAGATTATCCATATAGACATTGAATAAGTAGGGGGATAGTATCCCTCCCTGCCTAACATCATTGGTCACAGAGAATGGCTCTGAATTAACCCCATCCCATCTTACAATCATTGTCTGGTGATTATACCAGAATATTAATATACGGACCAAGTAACCAGGTACATTATGATTTACAAGTTTCATGAATAATTTGTCATGATTAACACGATCAAATGCTTTAGAGGCATCCAGGAAACACAAAAATACATTAGCATCTAGAGTTTGGTATTTGCAGACCATTTCTTTCAAGGCATACACACACATCAGTACTGTTTCTTTTAAAAAACCAAATTGGTTATCACTAGTATACAGGTAACATTCAAGTCTATTAATGAGTATATATTCAAACACCTTAGACATAATACTGGCCAAGGCTATTGGCCTATAGTTATCTTCACTGTTAATTTTACCCTTTTTATCTTTTAGTACTGGCATCAAAACTACGGATGACATTGTATCTGGTAAAACACTATGTATGGGTAAACCTGTAAAGCACGAAGCTAACAGAGGCACTAATCTGTCACTACTAAATTTCAGATGCTCAGCAGAAATACCATCAATACCTCATGATTTGTTACAATATAAACTTCTAAATAATAATATTTAAAATGAATATATAATATCGGATGCAAACAATAATTTTGTTAATATCGGCATTATAAGTGAGATGTAAATTGTTATATTGTTTGCAAATAATTTGTTCGATTTTTTCATTTACTTTAATAATATAAAGTATTATACATATAACTTTAAAAATGTCTGATAATTCACCGGTCTGCATGAAAATCGATTTCTTTATTTTGAGTTGTGATTCTGAAGCAGTTCGCTGCGCTGAATTAAAAAATGCTACCAGTCTTTTTCTATCACCCACAGTTTTAAAGTTATTAGCAAAACAATTTTGGGGCGTTTTGTAATTTTTTACCTTTTTTATCTTTAATTAAATTCGTTTTTTCATATTTTTCAGATAGATAATTCTAACATTACGTCTTTAAAATTTTAATAATGGCTTCTAGAGGATGTACCCATAGTCCAGACATATTTTGTTATATTTGTGGTCGGTATGTTGTTGTAAAACAAAGGACAAATGTAACGACCTTCATTAAGAGAGCTTATCATGCTTATTTTGGAATTAAATTGGGAAATCAAGACAAAAGTTGGGCTCCACACAAGGTTTGTCTTACGTATGTTGCGGCACTAAGGAATTGGAGCAAAGGTAAAAAGAAAAGTTTGCCATTTGGGATCCCTATGGTATGGCGCGAGCCTAGAAACCATACCGACGACTGCTACTTCTGTTCTTGCAATGTTAAAAGTTATAATGCAAAGAATAAAGAGAGCCTTCAATAGTCTAGGGCGGGTCGTACTCAGGTGACAACATGAATCTGAAGGAAATCCTACCATCAGGGGTGTCTAAATTATGTGTTTTTACATGGGGAATTCAAATATGAGCTTCTTTTTTGGATAGGATAACTCTAACCTACATCATTTTGTATTTCTAAATTGCCAATTTTACCCTTTTGAACCCCTTTATAATATATTAAAAGATATAAGGTAAATCATTTATATTGACAAGGCCAAATCAACTTTACATATATTTATTAATAGGTGAACTGCATGTATATCACTGGATATAATTACAAAGATCATTCTCCTGACATCTTGAACTTTGCCAGGTTGCACAAATCCTGCTTTGACTCAGACTTGGACATCAGCTTCCTGCTGGTCTCCTGAGCCCTGATCCCTCCATCCCTCTTTTCCTGTGAGAAGTACTTAGCAGAAACCTCAGTCACCATTTTAACAACCCTCTCAATGCTTTGTGTGTGGCAAGGCCAGTTGCGCACCTCCATGGGGGTGTTGATGAAGTTTTTCACCTCTGAGGTGCTTAGAGAGCAGGTGAGAGGTGGCTCTGACACACCTTCTGACCAGCTGATCAAGTCACCGATGCTGGAAGCATCACAATTGATGTCAGGTGTCCTTCTGCTCCTAACAGAGGAGTCCCCCAGCTGAGTGTCCGGGTCCCCCTCTCCCCTGATGGCCAGGATTCTCTCCACCCCTTCAATCCTCTCCTCCTGATCCTCAGAGCAGAGTAGTGTTTGGAGGATGACTTCACTGTGGGCATACCAAGCAGATCTTCTCACAGTTGGCATCACAATATCCAGCACCTCCTTTCTCTGGGACTTGAGGCAGTCCAGCTGAAAGAGGATGTGCCTAGGCCCTTCGATCCAGGAGTGCTTGACCTTCACGTTGAACCAACATGGGTAATACACTCCAATGATGAATTCCACAATGAATTGCAGAATCTTCAGGTTCTTTCCTTTAAGTCCGTGCTTTGACACCCAGAGCCTGAGAAGTCTGTTCGCTGTGGTGAGCTAGCGGCTGTGGTTTACTGGTCCTATCTCTAACAGAGCCAGCCCTGCAGGAAGTACTCCATCCCTGACTGCACAGACAATTTTGCGAAAAATGCTCTGTTTGAATTGGTCCACAATTAACCCACCCCTTATTTCTCCAGTCTAACTATAGAGTAGATCAAGTCTAGCCTAGAGGGGTCAGCCTAGAGATTCCGGAAATGGTCCAGAGCGGGCAGATAAATTGAGGTCCACAGTAGGATTCCTCACAAGATTAGGTTAGGGCAATCTACCTTCACCTTTGTTAAGCTATGAGTTGATGCTGGGTCTTAGGCCACAATGTAGGCCTAACCTGTCTGACTCAGCTTAATTTAATGTGATTAACTTTTTGGTGTAAAAACTCAATTAGTCACTTACTTTTAGTTATTACAGTCTCTCCCTTCTCCGGTTGTCTCATTCGAGAGCGTACTTTGCTGGTACGTCCTCTCGCCCCGTTCTTCGTTTTTGTTCTCCCTTTGTTCTCCTCTTCGCGGGGCTTCTTGTACCAGCCTTGTCTTGGTTTTCTCGGTTGGTTTAGCGGTAATGTATCTCCATTACCGAGCACGCTCCTCCCACACAGTATATAAATACTAGTGTGGAGAATAACTCTGGTGAGCAACCAATTGGTTTCTTCCACCCAGTTATTGACATAAAAGGAATTTAATGATTGTTAGATTAACTACCTACCTACTCAGTGAACCATTTTCGTTACCTCCCAACTACCCACTCATCAGTTTTCCATAATTTTATAGCCATAGTATTGATCATTTGAGAGATCTTGAATGACCTTGTCAGGAAGCTTGATCAGTGGAGGGCCAACAGAGATTCGGGTGAAGTTTAGATTGATATCAAAGTCTGTAGCAGAATCAAGAGCTTTCCTATTGGCCCGGATAATTTTTTGTCTGACAGAGTAGGGCCATCAAGGTCAACAATGAGATGGCGCAGGGGAAGTTCAACAGTGTGCAGGTTGCACACCAACCAGACCAGCTTTCTCCCCATGCAGCTCCAGCTTCCGCATTACTCCAGCTTTCACACCAGTGTTGACATTTGTTGAGTCTCCTCCAATGGCCAACAAGGTCTTATCATAACCCCTCTCTTTCAGCCAGGCAAACAGGACCTTAGCAATCTTCTCCGCATGTGACTCCTCTTTAGTTGCTTTCTCTGGGGTAAAGTGGAACAGATAGTAGCTGCCAGGCTCACTAACAACACTATAGTGTTCTTCCTTGATCTTTGCGTGAAAAGATTGGTCACTGACCTCAGCTTCCATCATCACATTGGTCAGGTCAATCCGCCCATCAAAGAGGATGCAAGAGATCCCCCCTCCTCCCTGCACTTCTTCTCGAACTGTTCCCCCAGCTCTCTCATCAACTTCTCCTGTGCTCTCTTGACCTTGCTCTTATCAATCACTTTACTTGTATGGCCTTATGCGCGCCAGAAAACCGTCAAAATATTTCATGTACCAAACTGTATGATAATTACAATTAAGTGGAATGGCACACCTTTTTATTTGAGTATTTAAATATTATTATTATTATATGAATTACATTATATGTGTTTATATGAATTAGTTAGAACAATGCTCTATGAGAGATAACGTGAGCAGCCATGATAGAAAACGTGAGAAGACATATTCTGGGGTAACTACAATAGTAAAATAATCAACAATTTAATAATAATCAACTGCAAAATGATGTAGGTTAGGGTTATCAGAATTAAATATTTTCTTCAGAATTGTGTTCTATACACCAAAATATGTCATTTGAACACCCCTCTCCATTGATTTAAAAAAAATGCATAGTATGACCCGCCCTACTTCAATACCCAAGCCGGTACCCCATGGTCCAGAAGTTCCTATTCGCCGCCCACCCGAGAGTCTGGATCAATACAATTCAGATTCTGATTCAGCTCCAAATCCAGACAATGATGATGTTTATGAACAGCCAACAGCTGACCGAGATCCTAAACCATTAACCCAAGCCGAACTAAATGACTTAGTCAGGGATTTGAATTTGCCTAAGGACTCTGCAGAACTTTTGGGGTCTAGATTGCAGGAGAACAATTTATTGGCATCCGACACATACTTCGGTTGGTACAGAAATCGTGAGAAAGACTTCGTGCCTTTTTTCGAAGATGGTCCCTTGGTATTTTGCAAAGAAATCACATGATTAGTGTGCAAGCTAGGCATCGAATACCAAACCAGTGACTGGAGGTTGTTTATAGATTCCTCTAAAACCAGTCTAAAAGGAGTGTTACTGCACAACGGTAACAAATATGCATCAATCCCAGTGGCCCATTCTACTCATTTAAAAGAGACCTATGATAACATGAAACTGCTTCTGGAAAAAATTTAGTATCAAAATCACAGATGGATATTGTGTGGGGATCTCAAAGTCCTTTGCATGTTACTTGGGCAGCAATCAGGATACACTAAGATGCCATGTTTCATCTGCGAATGGGATAGTCGAGCACGTGACCAGCACTGGAAGAGGAAAACTTGGCCTCCTAGAGAGAATCTTACCCCAGGATCAAAGAACATTTTACATGAACATCTAGTTCAACCAAATAAAATCCTCCTACAACCCTTGCACATTAAGTTAGGCTTGATGAAGCAGTATGTCAAAGCATTGAATAGAGAAGGTGAGTGTTTCAAGTACATTTGTTCAAAATATTCAAAGATTAGCTACGAGAAAATAAAGGAAGGTGTTTTTATAAGTCCTCAGATTAGAAAGTTATTGACAGACGATCATTTCCTGAACACAATGACCAATAAAGAAAAAGAAGCATGGCTTGGTTTCAAAAATGTTGAAAACTTCTTGGGAAACTACAAAAGCCAAAATTATGAAAGACTGGTGGAAAATATGCTTAAAAAGTTTTGCGCCTTAGGCTGCAACATGAGCCTGAAAGTTCACTTCTTATTTTCGCATCTTGACCGTTTTCCCGAAAATCTCGGAGATGTCAGTGAGGAGCAAGGGGAACGATTTCACCAGGACATCAAAACCATGGAAAGAAGATATCAAGGAAGATGGCATACAAATATGATGGCGGATTACTGCTGGTGTCTGCAACGAGATCAGCATAACGCACAGCATAAGAAAACATCAAAGAAGCACCGGTTTAGTCGTCATTAGTCAGATCTACCTTCGTAGTCTTAAGTCTTTGGAATAAGTCCTGAAATGTTTGCAAGTAAAGAAGGTAAATATATTTTGTTTCTTTTTTTTTTATTCTTTCATAACCAAGCATATGCTTGTCCAAGAGCTAGAAGCTATTTATTTCTGCTTTAATTAGGTTTTACTCTATCACCTAAAGATTTCGTGCCACAAGGGGTGTTGTAATACCTCATTTGTCCCCAAATGTTAACCACCCATTGATGGGGGGGAGAGAGTATTTTGCTGGGAACGGGACTGGTTGTTATATATATTTACCCTACATTATTATGTAAGCGTTACTGTAGTCTATAACAACAAAATTTATGGTTTAGCATGTGCAATCCAATGTTGGTCTCGATAAGATGGTTCACATTTGGGGATAAATGGGGGATTTATGACACACCCTGTAGCAAGAAAACCATACGTGATAGGGAAAAACTAACTATATTTTTGAGATCAGCGCACTCAAATTATATAGAATCACCAACTAGTTTGTAAAAATCGATCGACAAATTTTCAAATGTGTACTGGTGAATGGATAATATCAGATGCAAATATACTCTTGAATCAAATTACATATATAACATGTTGAAATATCAGGTGCAAATAGGAGCGGCTCGCAGGTAGTCACTGTGGAACTGCAGCACCCCAATGATCTTATGATCTTTATATTTACATATTTAAAATAGCCTCTCTGATTGTTTTTTTTCAATGAACTTTGAGTTTTTAAATCAGATTATATCCTGTTTTCCTTAAACTATTTCAATTCCGAACGAATGAATCACGAAAGTAGCTTCAGCCTTCCCGTGGAACTGCGTACTTAACAGTTCCAGATTTTGTTCGAAACGCTTGAAACCTCGGTGGCGGACGTACGAAGAGCGAGTCAGAATCGCGGGTTTAAGAGGATCCAAAGCACTGTGGACCAGGGTTGCGAAGTTGGTACGTTCGTACCAAATGTGGTACTTTTTGCCTCCTCTGGTACGTTTGGTACGACGGCCGAAAATTTTGGTACTATTTGAAGTTTTGTCGAAACAAAAAAAAACCGCTATGTATGTATAAAAACTATCCTTTAGAAAACTATAATTTGGTTCATTATTGAATGGAAAAGAAAAAAATTACTATTGATGGATTTTAATTTTCGTTTCGTCTCGTAGTAGAAAGAATGGTCGGTACAGGGTACATTCGGATTACAATATATTATAAACTACGATCTTGGTGCAGGAGCACTTTAGGATCAAAATGGCCAGAATTATCCTGGAAAATGCCTTCATTGTTCAAGTCGCCAAAAAAAAATCTTGTTTTAATTGCTGGATTTTAGTTTTATTTTATTGTCTCAACTTATCAAAATATATCGTCTTTTTATATATAAAAAAGTGTTTTGTGAACGAAAGTTTTGGATAATGGCCGAAACGTGAGATTGACCGTTAAAAAATAAGGTTAGTTAACATCTTTATTTTTAAAGCATTTATTATCATTTTTCAATTATTTGGTACCTTTTTGCGAGATTTGGTACCTTTTGACTTAAGTTTTGGTACACTTGCCAAAAAAAATTCGGCAACCCTGCTGTGGACAGAGCAGTGCCGATTTGTTTGTTTGACGTGGTAGTTGCGTTGCTGTATCGTTTGCTAATTCAAAATTTAATTTCCGAATTGCATTTATCAATGATTCGTTATCATTTATTTTTTTGTCGTGAGATTGATTGAAGTTAATTATATAATAATTGGATTATTTACAATATATAGCTTTCATTTCTTAGAATATCTTTTCGCTTAGAATAAAAACAGAAGAATGGAATTTGTTTATAAATAAAATTTTTGGCAAATTCGAAATTACCCGTAAAGCGTAAGTACCCTATAATTGATTTTATGATACTATTTTACTTATTTTTATGACTGAGTAGTGAGTAGTTATCTATTCGACTTTCTCCCTCTCTCATATATATATATAATATATATATATATAATATATATATATATATAATATATATATATATATATATATATATATATATATATAAAATCGACACAATTGTTCGCAATTTCTGAGGCAGCACCCCCATAACTGAAAGTCACGACCCGCCACTGGGTGTAAATATGTTATTAATATTATCGTTATTATATTATTATCGTATATATAATTATATGGTAATGGTATGATATAAACTTCATACCGAGGGCCGCCGAGAGCTGCCCCGGGCCACGGGGAAGGATTAGTATATGGGCCCCCTGTTTACTCAGTATTTTATTGTTTATTGTGTACATATCAAGCAAACTGATTATGTCCAAGTCACTATTCAAAACATACAGTATGAACAGGGCCGTTTCTAGCGCTTAGGGGGCCCTAAGCAGTATACCATTTGAGGCCTCACCCCTCCATCCATCAACTCACGCCTTACTACATCACCTCAGCACACACACAACAAAAAATGGCTGTGTTAATAAAAAACAATTATGAAACAATTTTAATGAAACATTTATGTCCAAAACAACAAGTATGTACTTTCAGAAGACAAGCAGAAAAAATATTCATGAAATTCCTGAAAATTAGCTTATACAGTATTTAGAATAAATGAGACAGAACTATGTATAAAAAAATAATGCAATTATCAACTATCAAACAATTACTAACTCTACGACACAATCGTGTAATAGCTAACAGTTATACAGAACAGTTTATCTTCAAAAATGTTTGCCTCCTAGATTTTTTCTGGGCGAAATCATCAATAACATCATCATATGAAATCCCCTGCCAACGTCCTGGTTGATGCTTATGATGCCAAGGCCACTGAGGCGATCCTGCCCCATTGATGATCTGAGGTAGTTCTTGATTAGCTTCATCTTAGAGAAGCTTCTCTCGGCTGACGCTACTGTCACAGGTAGAGTGCAGGCAATTCTTAGTGCAACCCAGAGATTGGGGTATAGTTCCTCCAGTTGCTTCTGATGAATGAAGGAGAGAAGCTCCAATGCAGTCATGTTGTGTGAAGGTAAAATCGGCAAGTTCTTAATTTCGAGGACCACTTCTCTTCCATTAATGTCAGAGTCAGCTCCAGAGCTCAGTATCTTAGAGAGCTTTTCACACTTGCAGGACAACTCTTCCTTGTTTATTATGGTGAAGTTTAGGAGAACCCCAAATATGTTCCTCACATCATCTAATGTTTTGAATATCTCATTTATTGACCCGATGGCATAATCCACCACCACATTGAAAAATTTGACTTCCAGCCTCTTTAAGGCTTCTGTAAATGGTTCGTCAGGAGCTTCGTAAGCAAAGTGCTTTTTTGTGGAGCTAAGCCTCTTCTCCTTCAGCACAGCCTCCACATTCATTTCCTCACATATGTCCCTAGCTACGACTTGTGCTGCAACAAAACCTGCGTTTCTGTAGCTGGTGAGTGAGTCTTTTGTTTTTGTGACTGCTACATCAAACTGCATTGTAGGAGACTGCAGAAGTTTGCTCACATGGTTAACTGCATGAAGAATGTCATACCATACTACTGTGCAAATCTGAAAGCGATAAGACCCTACCTCCTCTGCAAGTGCTTATGCTTCAGTCCTGGCTATGGCATCTGTGGCATTATTTCTGACTTCCAACAGGGCCTCTCTGATGTTGTGGCTCTGGTATCGCACGGCCTCAATGCTCTTAAGCCGGCTCTCCCACGGCCTCAATGCTCTTAAGCCGGCTCTCCCACCTGGTTTCACTCCAAGACTTGAGTGTTATGTTCACGTGCTTCTTTAGGATTGTCCATCTCTGTGTAACTGCTGCAAAAAGGTTGTACAATTTTTGTACTTCGCCAAAGAAGCTGATGGCATCTGTGGAAGCTTTAGCTGCATCAACCACTACAAGATTCAGAGTGTGAGCCCCACATGGAACATAGAGTGTACGACAGTTCTTCTCTAATAACCTTGCCTGAATACCTTTGCTCTTGCCCTTCATGTTCGCTCCGTTGTCATATGACTGTCCTCTGCAGTCATCAAAGTGAATATTCAGTTCATCTATTCTCTTCAGAATCAGAACTGATAAACCCAGGCCTGTTACTTTCTGAAGCCTCAAGAAAGCCCAAGAAGTATTCTTTATTTCTGGTACTTCACCCATTTTAACAGTTCTGATAATAATCGACACCTGTTCTTGGTGGCTTATGTCTGGAGTGCAGTCTAAAATGAGTGAGTAATATTTAACTCGTTTTATTTCTGCAACAATGGCATCCAAGATCTTCCCACTAATGGACTCAATGAGCTCATTGTGAATGATGTTTCCTAGGTAACTTGAATGGCTATATTGGCCACTTTCGACTCTGCTGATGTGTTGTTTCATAACTGGATCAAATTTGGCAAGCAGCTCAACCTCTTTCAAGAAGTTGTCATTGTCTCGATTGTACAATATAGAGGAAGACCCCCTGAAAGCAAGGTTTCTCTCTGTCAGTGATTGGATTATACTTACAAGACGTGTGAGAACATCTCGCCAGCGTCTTCGCTCTACCTCCATTAATGACATTTCAGTTTGGTCAATGGTCCTCCTAGTTTTTAGCCGCAGTTCCAGATCCTTCCATGTTGCCATGTTATCTGCATGTTCTGAACTATTTTCATGGCCTTTCAGAAGCGAACCAACGTTTATCCAGACTGAAAGTCCATCCGTAATTAGTTTGTATGACTTCTTGAAAACAACTTGCAGTAGAAGCATTAAAGAGCATCATTCCTTCTAGAGTACATCAGCCAGCTTCGCTTTATTTTTTCCCCATTAATTAATGTTCTGTACATGTAATGGTGATGAATGCTTCTACCGTCCTCTCTTTTAGGGAATATGAAATCTGGACTGATTCAAGGCATCTGACAGGACAACTGGTCAGTCATACGGATCAAGCAGTGGAGCAGATCTTGGTTCTTGTTGCTCAGTAGAAATGCCTGTGTGTGGTATTTGAAGCTGAACAGAAGATGGGCCACTTATTGGTTCATCAGGCTCTACTTCTACTGGTGTTTGAAGTTACATAGAGGATAGTCCTGCTGTTGGCTCATGATGCTCATCAGGCTTTCCTGAGGATGCCTTTTCCAAATATTTCAGTAGTGCTCCTGAGAACATAACATTACATATTCTGTTAATTTTTGCTAAAATACTCTTTCTTATCTTGTTTGATAATTGATCTGTGTGAACAGAATCTGAGGTGATGTGATCCATTAAATTTCACATTTCGAAATATTATAGATATTACAGAGACTAGCTTACTGCCTGAACTGTAATCATAAGAATATACAAGTGGCACATCTCACCTGTGCTACTGGAAAGCTTCTCCTCTATTTTCTTCTTTTTCCGTTTTTCAGCTCCTGATGGATGATAATGTTTCATTTTCCAAGATGCACGAAGTCACATCTAGTTAACCACAACTAATCTGCTAAGTAATAATAATGATGATGATGATGATAATAATAATAATTGTTATAATTGTAACGTTAATGAAATACATTCAAATAATCAGACCATTTAGGTTTTAACCAACAAAATTCACATTATCTGAAAAAGATGAGAAAAGAATTAATAAACTTGAAAACATAACGAAAATAATCCTAGGTTTTACAGTGTTTCAAAATCTTTTAATAATTAGTAAATTAGTGAAATAATGTTTTACAATACTAGAAAAATTAAGCATTTAGAAAAGTATAAGCATATATGAGAGTAAGAATAAAGTTAAATAATATAGAAATAAGATCTCACAATAGTTACAGTATTTACACATAACGACCAAATAATAATAACTTCAGCGATATTCCTATTCTTGTCCACTTAGCTATGACCTGGGAGCCTCTCTAGGGGCCCCCCTAGTAGCAGCGGGGCCCTAAGCGGCCGCTTAGTCTGCTTATGCCAGGAAAGCCTTAAGTATGAATAAACAACTCGGAAGGAAATGAACATTTTATTTTTCGAATCAATTATATTAATTATATCGCCATACAATTTACAAATGCAGTACCAGTCCATGCAGGCAAGACAATTGTTTACTGCAAGATTTTCATAATTAGAAGTGTACTTTCTTTGCCTTCTCTCTAGCAAAGTGATAAATGATTCTGATGAAATTTAAAGTATGGGCTAACTGGCTTTCAATTACAATGGTTCCCAGATCTGTCAGTCGGTCTTGGGCACTGGTGGACGTAGATAATATTTTATATGTTTCAGTTTGACTATGATAATCTCTATAAAATGTATGTTCAGTAATTATATTTCCTCTGTTATTTAATCAATTGCTTTATTAATATTTTTAGATTTTATCCCCCCTCTTTCCGGGCCTCGGTGATTTAACCAGGCTTCCCCGCTCTCTCGGCGTCCCTGTTCATACCTATAGGCATATCGTACATCAGAAACATCTTTCACATACAGTACAAGCTACAATTACATTAATGATCTTTGGCAGACTTTAAGGCCTCAATTTCTTATTGTCAAGATACATAAAAATGCAAAACTTTAAAAAAATATGGCATTGCCAAATGTAGTCGCTAATAAATTATAATTGTAGCCATTCAGAAATTATACGATCAACACTCATTGAGTGAGTACAATCTTGGAATATTTTGCTAGATCATCTTCACATCATAATTTTCCATATTATCATAAATACTTGAAATATTGCGGGTATATTAAAATGAGAAATAAGAACTGCATGAAATGGGAAATAAAAAGTTATTGAGCTAATGTATGGTGCCCAAGAAATCTTGTTCTGGCAACTGTGTCTGACCGTGTGACTCGGCAAATGTAAAAACACAGAGTGTCGGTGTTGTGGCGTAATGCTTAATAATTTCCTTTTATTAGGTAAGTGAAGTGAGCTATGTCTCTGTTTATTAATTTTGAGTAGAATCTTGCTTTTCCTTATGGATTTCAAAAAAAGAAGAGATACAGGCTAGTGTGAGGCTCCGGTAGGTTACCTTTGGAAGAGCTTTAGGCCTAGGGCTAAATTGTTGAGCCTTCCCAAAGCATGGAGGAGCTTATTTGTAAAAGATTTCGAAGCGAGTGTCTGCACCCGAAGGTGCAAATACCGCATTCGTTATTTGCATCTGAATATCACACCTCTGGGTGCAAATACCTTCAGTCTAACAATCTTAAGGCCTCGTGAAGCATCCACTAAAAAGGCTTCGAGGCCTAAGGCCAGGCCTCTTCCCCATGCCTGGTACACACATACACCCTTCTTTGCAAGAAAAAGTTAGGTATTAATAGACTGAGAATTAAGCGAAAGTCAACAAGAAGTAAGGGTATGAAAATAAAAACCCACTCTAATAGACAGAGTTTATTTCCACGACAGTTTCGACGCCCACTGGCATCCTCCTCGGGTGGATACAGAAACACAAATGAAACAAAACAAGAGGGAAAAACAGTTCAGGGATCGACCGTTAAGAAATTCGCACCTAGGTTGGATTCCATTCTCTCGAGACAGGAGGGGCATTTTCATTAAGTACATTCGCACAAATTTTAAAACTATCTTCCTGTTCTAAACATACAGATTCTATTATTTTTACATAATTATTACATTTATAATTAAATTTATTACATTTAATATTGCATAATTATTATTACAGAAATTATAAATTTATTATTACATTGGTTATTACATTGTTGTTTATTATACAGAAATTATAAACCGAAAAACGAATGAAAAAAGGCGATTAGGAAATAATCCAGAGACCATTGAGAAATTCGCACCTAGGTTAGATATCGTTCTCCCGAAACCAGAAGGGCATTTTATTACAGGGTCAGCTTATAACTACATTCCCACAAATTAAAAATATCTTCTTGTTCTATACGTACAGATCCTAATATTTTGACATAATTACTGCATATATTTATTTCCACATTAATTACTTCCATTATTACATTTACTAAAAGCGAGTAAGGAAACATTCCAATCCAGAGACATTTAAGAAATTCACACTTAGGTTCGAACACGTTCCCACGACTCCGTAAGGGATTTATTGACCAAGAATCTCATTAAAGGGTCTAACTTATAAGTACCTTCGCACAAATTAAAATTATCTACTTTTTCTATACACAGATTCTATTATTTTTCTTTTGACATAATTATTACATTTATAAAGTACCTTACTTGATTCCCAATCTATAGCATGATTATTTTGGCTAGCGTGATAAAAAATGGCATTATTAGTATTACAACTTCTGAAGGCATATTTGTGTTCTTTGATACGGGTTTCAATATTTCTTCCAGTTTCTCCCACGTATACTAAATCACAACTTTTACAGGGAATGCTGTAGACACAGGCTTGTTCCTCTTTTGCAACGTTATTCCTAACCAATTTACTTTTCACGGTAGACGAATATTTGAACGCCAAAGCAAACTTAAAATCTTTCGTCAACGGTTTTACTCTTTCTAAGCCGGCAATGTAAGGCAAACTCACATATTGTTTTTGGTTAACTGAAGGTTCCCGAGGGGCATAAAAAGATTTTCTGGCTTTAAAATACGCCTTTCTGATAAACCACTCAGGATATTTTAAATCCTTAAAAATGTTCCAAATCTTTGAATTTTCCGGATCCAGCAAATGTGGGCTACAAATCCTGAGTGCTCTTAGAAACATGGAAGAAATAATTGAGCTTTTAACCCCTTCATCATGATGAAAAATAATGAATGTACGAATTACAATGAGTAGGTTTTCTATAGACCGTGAAATTGGGCTTTCCGCTTTCGTTAATGACCAAAACATCTAGAAAAGGTAATTGTTTGTCGTTCTCCCATTCATATTTAAATTTAATAGAGGGAACAAGATTATTTAATGACTGAAAGAAAGTGTCATATTTTGACCTTCACGTAAAAAAAGTGAAGTTTTTTGCATTTATTATGGATCCCACGATCAGACGCCATCTATTCGCCTTCTTCTTAGTTACCTTTCCCCAACTTATATCTTCCTATCGTCTATATGAAAAAACACTAGTGGCTGTGAAGACCAAGAAGCTGCAACTCAAGTTCCTGCAAGAGAGTTTAGTGGAGCAAGTGTGCCCGAAGTCCTTGATACCGTTTACCTTCAGGAAGGACCATACACCGTTTCCGAATTTTGCCAGGGAAATTTTGAAGGAACGTATTCCATGTGTTAAAAGAGAAATTGACCATACGTATTTCAAACTAAGAAATGTCTACGCGTCCTTAAATCGCATGTGTCGTGTGAACTACTTGTGGCGCTGTTTGAAACTGCAGATTATAAATGCGACGTGGAGACTAGACGCACTGAACAACGACTTAACAGAAAGCTATCCTATTTATGTGATGAAAGTGCTTGGTCAAAGTGTGCTGTGGAAGGTTCCGTTTTAAATTTATCGACATATGTCTTGTCCAAATCCGAAAAGGAAGTTCTTAATTTAGGGCTGTCGTTTGCGCTTAAACCCGATAAAAACATCGTTTTAGCTTTTGTGTCTTCCGTAGTTAATTCCAGGGTGGATATTCCGTGTTTAAATGGTTTGATTCTGAGCAAGTTTCTGGAACATTTCAACTCATTGGACTCTATTCCCAAAAGATTCCGGTTAGCTTTAGACAAGCTCAGGAAGAATGAAGCAATATTTGTCACTAAAGCGGACAAAAGTAACACTGTGGTTATTTTGGACAAGTGTGATTATAAACAAAAAATGGAAGCGTTACTTAGTGATGAATTCACCTACACCAAAGTGAGATCGTCCCCCCTAAAGCGTCTTTCTGCCGAATTCAACAAAACCATCAGGAACTTATTAAAAGATGTCCCGGCGATTGATCCTAAAAGATTTCTACAGATTAACCCCAAACTCCCCCACATTTACGGCTACCCAAAACCCATAAGATTAATATACCACTCCGTCCCATTATTTCACACAGGGGTTCCTTTAGTTACAGGTTATCTAAATTTCTTGCAGATAAATTATCCCCATTAGTTGGTAAATTTTCAGGCTCGCACATCACTAATTCCTGTGACTTTATTAACAAAGTTATGTCCTTAGATTTAAAACGGGGAAGAATGATAAGTTTTGATGTTGAGTCCTTGTTTACGAAAGTTCCCATTGATGATGTACTTAGTTTTTTAGATAGAAAATTGCCAACATGTAACGTAGAACTAGCATGCCCACATCTGTATTTTAGAACTGATAAAACTCTGTGTCACCAATAATGCCTTCTCCTTCGGTGAAGAATTTTATTTGCAACGTTTTGGTATGGGAATGGGGTCCCCTTTATCCCCAATACTGAGTACATTATATATGGAGTATTATGAGTCGGAATTGTTGCAAACAATATGTCCCAGGAATCTAATTTGGTTTCGTTATGTAGATGATTTTCTCATTTTGGCCTGACCACTGGAACAACTTTGACACTTTCTTTCAGTCATTAAATAATCTTGTTCCCTCTATTAAATTTAAATATGAATGGGAGAACGACAAACAATTACCTTTTCTAGATGTTTTGGTCATTAACGAAAGCGGAAAGCCCAATTTCACGGTCTATAGAAAACCTACTCATTGTAATTCGTACATTCATTATTTTTCATATCATGATGAAGGGGTTAAAAGCTCAATTATTTCTTCCATGTTTCTAAGAGCACTCAGGATTTGTAGCCCACATTTGCTGGATCCGGAAAATTCAAAGATTTGGAACATTTTTAAGGATTTAAAATATCCTGAGTGGTTTATCAGAAAGGCGTATTTTAAAGCCAGAAAATCTTTTTATGCCCCTCGGGAACCTTCAGTTAACCAAAAACAATATGTGAGTTTGCCTTACATTGCCGGCTTAGAAAGAGTAAAACCGTTGACGAAAGATTTTAAGTTTGCTTTGGCGTTCAAATATTCGTCTACCGTGAAAAGTAAATTGGTTAGGAATAACGTTGCAAAAGAGGAACAAGCCTGTGTCTACAGCATTCCTGTAAAAGTTGTGATTTAGTATACGTGGGAGAAACTGAAGAAATATTGAAACCCGTATCAAAGAACACAAATATGCCTTCAGAAGTTGTAATACTAATAATGCCATTTTTTATCACGCTAGCCAAAATAATCATGCTATAGATTGGGAATCAAGTAAGGTACTTTATAAATGTAATAATTATGTCAAAAGAAAAATAATAGAATCTGTGTGTATAGAAAAAGTAGATAATTTTAATTTGTGCGAAGGTACTTATAAGTTAGACCCTTTAATGAGATTCTTGGTCAATAAATCCCTTACGGAGTCGTGGGAACGTGTTCGAACCTAAGTGTGAATTTCTTAAATGTCTCTGGATTGGAATGTTTCCTTACTCGCTTTTAGTAAATGTAATAATGGAAGTAATTAATGTGGAAATAAATATATGCAGTAATTATGTCAAAATATTAGGATCTGTACGTATAGAACAAGAAGATATTTTTAATTTGTGGGAATGTAGTTATAAGCTGACCCTGTAATAAAATGCCCTTCTGGTTTCGGGAGAACGATATCTAACCTAGGTGCGAATTTCTCAATGGTCTCTGGATTATTTCCTAATCGCCTTTTTCATTCGTTTTTTCGGTTTATAATTTCTGTATAATAAACAACAATGTAATAACCAATGTAATAATAAATTTATAATTTCTGTAATTAATAATTATGCAATATTAAATGTAATAAATTTAATTATAAATGTAATAATTATGTAAAAATAATAGAATCTGTATGTTTAGAACAGGAAGATAGTTTTAAAATTTGTGCGAATGTACTTAATGAAAATGCCCCTCCTGTCTCGAGAGAATGGAATCCAACCTAGGTGCGAATTTCTTAACGGTCGATCCCTGAACTGTTTTTCCCTCTTGTTTTGTTTCATTTGTGTTTCTGTATCCACCCGAGGAGGATGCCAGTGGGCGTCGAAACTGTCGTGGAAATAAACTCTGTCTATTAGAGTGGGTTTTTATTTTCATATTTTGACCTTCACGTAAAAAAAAGTGAAGTTTTTTGCATTTAAGAAGTAAGGGGTTCCAAAAAACCTTAGCCCCCCATTTGCAGCTTACACGTTTACTTATATCGAAATAGTGTTTAGTGATTATAAAAATATATAAAATTCTTTATTTATTGCAGGTATTAAAATTACTCTAGCTGATAGTGATAATATAATGGCTTCTCAATTAATTGGTGATTCGGAGAGGCAACGTGTGATAGATCGCATACGAGCAATAACATTTCGGGAAGCTCGTGATGCTGGAGCCACCTTTATAACACGTTCATGGGTTGCCAAAAAGTTGCGAAGTGAGGACTTCGTCAAAAGAAATTGGAATAAAACTTTGGATGAATGTGAAATGGATACAACCAAATCTGGGCGCCCAAATTTTCCACTCTCTCAGGAAACAAAGGACATCATTGAAAGCGGTACGCATAAGCGGAAAAACAGCTGTGGTGAACTTTCTAGAGAGATCGAAGTTGAGAGGAAAGATCGTTAGTGGTGAGATTATTCGACTGTACCGTCATAGGCAAGGTTTAAAGCCTTGGCATGAACTTCCAAAGCCAAGAAAAACTCAACTTAACATCGATGACAGAATGTGGTTTGCCCATTATCTTGAAGATTGGGATGTGGATGATTTCATGCATTTTGCTGTCTCCGATGAATTTTTTGTTTACGTAACACGTCGGCCTAACTACCAAAATGATCGAGTGTGGGCTACAACACCAGATGAAATCGATGACAATGAACATTATCGCGAATTATTAAAAAGTCCAGACTGTGTTGGCGTGTTTGTTTTGTTCACTGCAAAGAAGTTCATGTGGGTGCTGAAGCCAAATGATCAGAGTTGGGATGGACAGTATTTTCGTGATATTATTCTATCCCAGCATGTCATTCCTTTTCTAAGAAACCCAAACAATGTTATGGATGTCGATCAGGTCACACTTCTGCACGATAAGGCCCCCTGCTTTAAGGCATTAGCCACTCAACAGTTGTTGCGGAACCATGAGATCGATTTCTTTGGAAATGAAGAATGGCCAGTAAATTCTCCTGACCTGAACGTCTGTGAACACATTGGATCAGTTATAAAGGACAAGGTTGAATGTCTCTTGTTTCAAGAACCTGCAGCAAATAGATTTTCGAAGGATACAATGACGCAACACATTGAAACTGTTTTAGCAAATTTGCGTAACGATCAAGATCTATTCACGTCACTTTTGGCAAGCTACCCAAAGTGAACTCAGGCTGTCTTGGAAGCCAATGGCGGGAACACCAAGTTTTAATTTTCTCGTTAAATGCAGGATTAAATTCTCTTTTGTAAGGTATGTTTAGTTTTACTGTACCTCTAATGGTTTAGGCCATGGGCGGAGGGGGGGGGCTAAGGTTTATTGGAGCCCCGTACTTGAAGCTACAGAGCACTGAAAGCAACATACATCAACTCCTCCTTTCCTGTCTGAGTGCAGATTGAAGTCAACTGACCGATCCTGGGAATGTGAATTTTTTGTGGGGGTTATTTGGCGCTGGCGGCCGACTCGTAGCACCAATATAAAGCTCAACCGGAACCGTGAACTCGTGTGTTTTTTGGCGGTTCCGGTTCTGGGTTCAGTTCCTCTAAAATTTACCAGTTCCGGCAGTTTCTGGTTCGGTTCTACATCACTGCCTAATTCGAAATTAGCAGCCATTCCAGACGTCCACCCACCTGAGCTACATAAGTAACTGCCGACTGAATTTGTAATTTGTAATATTTACGTGGGAGGGCGCTGCAAGTCAATTTTAGAGTCCCTGTATTAAGAGAGTAGCGACATGAAGTGTTCAAAATTACTTGGACAGGTTCGAGTATGTGTGTATATATGTATATTTCCTACAATATTATTTATGGGCTCGCTCAACATCGCCATAGAAACCGGCAACGCAAACCACGCTGTCAGGCGTTTAAAACCGTGCGATAAGCGCAGTCGATGGTTGGCGAGCGAGAAGGTTAAAATTTAAGATGTACATTTTTTTTGTCTCCGTGCAGTCTACTTTTTTGTTCTTAAAGTGATTTATTCGTTAAAACCTTTGTTTCCAAAATTTAAGTTTGATATTCTTTTGAGTTTAATTTACATTATTTGAATTGTTTGAAAGGTTACTTTTGAAATCTACAATAGACCTTTCAGCTTACCGGCTTTTTGTAAGCATTGGACTTTGAATTTGATTGTTTATATTTTGTATTGTTAATGATTTATTTTGGTTAATGATTTGATTATTTAATATTTGTTTGTCGTTAGTTTTTGTTGTGTATTGGAATTGAAATAGGTTAGCCCACGTTGATAGTTTGTAGTGATCTATATTGCACTATAAACTAGTATCGTGTTAGCTTGTTGACATTCCAATCCTAGGCTTTTTGTAATTGGTGGTGGTTTTCTTCAGTTATTACCTTGTTTATTTAAAAAGATTTGTTATTAAGGATAAGTATTCCCAATTAATTTGTAAATTTATCATTGTCTAATTTATATGACACGCACTACCTAAGTTTAATTCAGTAAAAAACCACCCTGTACTTTAGTCGCCCAAGACTGGGGCCTCATTTGGATCGATCGAACCACGATCAGAGGCAGCGCGGATTATCATTATTTGTTAGGGTATGCTCCCCAAAGATTGGTAATCGAAAATTCCCACATGGAGGGCCCGGGAAAGTCGGATCAAGTGATCACTGTACGCCATATTGTTTCCACCTGCTTCCGAGTCAGTTACTCGCTAACCATTGCTTGGAGAAGACGCAACTGCTATTTCTTTACAAAATGACAATGTTGTGCCTTCGGTTGCAGCAATAGGTCGGATTCTAGATGTATGGATTCCCTGCAAATCCCGAAAGGAGGAAGATGTGGGAGAACAAAGTCAGTGGTTTGGGATGGAAATCGACTTCTTCATGTTTGTGTCCAGTAAGTTTTACGGCCATATTTTTAAAATTTTTAAACACTTGAGAGAGGCTTCCTCCTCGCCTTAGTAGAAATTGGTAATTTAAAAAACTAAAAGAATTATATCCGCGGGAGAAGCAGAACTGATTCCGAGTAATATTGGAAGTTGAAGGGGCAAGTTTAAGCTCTCCTTTGCTTTCCTTGTTAGTTTTTAAAAATTATTTTAGTCACAATATATGAACTGCGTAATTTATCTGTTGTTCAAAATATCTATTTTCGACATTACTAAATCGTGGTATTGTTATTTACTGGCATTTTACTGTAATCTGAAGAGTTAATGTAGGTTATATTTGTCTCGGATTATACGATTACATTCTGCATAATTCAGCCTCTTTTATATACTTTAAAGCCAGATATAAGTATATATAATGCTGTATAATAATTACGATGCTTGTATAAAGTAGCACATATATTCTGTAACTAAAATGACTATTTAGTCATTTCACTTTGCAGGAACAGTTTGACCATCACCAGTTCGAGAATGGATGAGCTGAAATGGATTGCAGTACCTACCATCTTCTCTTACTGTAGCGCTCCAAAGCCTAGGAAGTCTCCAATTAAGCGAAATCTCATATGCTTGACCTTCGCGAAATGAGAAATCATCGCGCGGAACCTTTGTAAGGTTGTAAGGTGTGTATATATATATATATATATATATATATATATATATATATATATATATATATATAATATAAGAGAGAGAGAGCCTTTCTTCTCCGCCATCTGCAGACATCTTAGAATATCAGGAAGCGAAAAACACACGTGGTGTTCAATGAAACAGAAACAAAAGGGACACTTGTTTTTTACCAAAAAGGCCCGCGAAAAGTTAGCATCTTACGAGCTTATATAAGGCAGAGTTCACTGGCATTCGTCCTTCTACTACTTCTTTCACCACCTTTCTCTACAAAAAAAAAAAAAATGGTGTCAATAATCCAGCAGGGTTGAAAGCACCTTAAACAGAAAAAAAAAACAAATCACTCTGCTCGTTACGTCCCCTCATGATTCTACTCTCTCCACGCAGCGCCGGCATCAGTCCAAGTCACACTTCAACCATATACAGGAACGAAGCAACACTTGAGGCGAGTCTATAATTCCTTCCTGCAAGAAAGAACATCACTGCTGTAGGCGTTCCGTGGCCTCTTACCAGTTCTCGACCGGCTGTCAACTTTCATCCTCAAGGACGCTGGCAAAGCTCATCACGCTACAGAAGCACCTTTCGAGGACCAGGTCCGTGAATCTCTTAAGCCACAAGCCACCAAACCATTTCGCTTCACTCATCCTCCACTACAAGTCGATCAGCGCCCGTTCAACAAGTAGTTTCAATAGGTCCCCCTTCTGTTTTCAAGGTCATCCTCGACGGGCGATACACAATACGGTCAACCTCGCCTAGGCATTCAATCTCCAAAGTCATTACTGCCCAAATATCGGTCAACCCATCAAATAGGTCTTCAAGCTCCGGAGTTCCATCATTTGCGGTAAGCCTCTTGCCGGCCCTCACTCGGCCTACAGTTGTTTTGTCACGTCGTGCTTCCACAAGCTCTGCCTAATCGCGTAGGCCCTAAAAAGTGTTTTCAATACCTTTCAAACTAACTCTCTCGTTAAGACTGCAGTAGGCCTATTTAAAGTGTCGTACCAATATCGTGGTTTTGTATCACCCTGTTGTTGTGATCACTGGTATAATCTATTTACTGTACCTACCGTACGTGCATTAATTCAATTGTCAATAGGCTTTCATTATCTAGTCTGTGTTCCCTTTTGCATATCCCATTAGCCTATCTAAATCAGTATTACATAATCCATTTACCGTACCAACCGTACGTGCATTATTTCAGTCGTTAATAGGCTTTCATTATTTATTGTGTGTTCACTCGGCATATCTCATTAGCCTACATAAATTAGTGTTTATCATCATTGTAATTACTTAACAATTAGTCTGTATAACCAGTGGTGTAGTGCTGTGGGAACGGCGTTCCCTTACTTTTTTTGGTAGACGGAACGGCGTTCCCTTACTTTTTTTGGTAGACGGAACGGCGTTCCCTCACTATTTCAAATAAATCCGAACTTACAAATCTCTAACGTCATGAAATTTTAATTCCCACCCCTAGAAGAAATATGAGAAAGAATCATTAACCGCTTCATTTCTTTTAGCTTCGACTGAGGCAATGCTAGCCTATAAAGATCTGGTGAAACAGTCACCACGGCGTACCAGTTGTTAACTTTTTTTTAGTTAATCATTCCAGTTGTTAGCTATTTTTATTGATCGTACTGGATGTCGTATATCTAATGACACTGGAAACACTGCATCTTCAACCTTTGAATATATCCTAATATCCAGTGCATATGACCTCAAAATATCCCTGAAATTGGTCAGATTTCAAAAGATTTCCCGGAGGCTTACAGTGCCCCCGGACCCCCAGCTGTATGTAGAGGACAATGATTATGTTTATGTTTATGTTTTATTCAAGTGATTACTTATTATGCTTATTCCTTTTTCAGAAGACCGTTGTCATTGTTTGACTTTATATAAATAAATAAACGATCACAAAGAGTTGGTTCTCATTTATGACAACGGTCTTAGGTACAAATGACTGATTAATTAAATAAATAATAAAATAAGTCTACATACGTGGTAAATTCAAGCAACTGTCAACCACCCCAACCTAATTAAGCAACTTCAACAAACGCTATCCACAATGCCTGCCGTAGAATGTCCTATCACAGGTTGTACCTATGTCACAGCAGACCTGGACCCAGCCATTGTAGCCGCACTTATAACAGCCCACTGCACGACCCATGTCCCAAGCCCGACAGTCTCTGCAAAGGTTGAGAAAGTAAGACGGCCAACCATTTCGGCTGCAGGTACCAGTGAAGACTGGGCATATTTTACGTCGCGTTGGACAGATTATGCGGAAGCTACAAAAATCACTGGTAGGGACAAAGTGGTACAACTACTTGAATGCTGCGACGATTCACTCCGCAAAGATTTGACAAGATCCGCAGGTGGAAGCCTAACAAACAAAACCGAAGATGAAGTCCTTGCTGCAATCAAGAAACTAGCTGTCCGAGAGGAGAACACCATGGTAGCCAGGGTTACCCTACACAATATGCGACAAGACCGCGACGAAACTGTGCGCAGTTTTGGAGCCCGTCTTCGTGGTCAGGCCGGAGTCTGCAAATTTCTTGTTGAATGCCCAAGCTGCAACAACAACGTAAATTACACTGACCCCATCCTTCGCGACGTCCTTACCCGCGGAATTGCTGACCCGGAAATACAACTGGAACTCCTCGGCAACAGTAACCAGGAGATGACCCTGGAAGACGTCTTTCAGTTTGTCGAGGCGAAGGAAGCAGGCAAGCGCTCAGCATCACGACTGCTGGACTCCCATGCCGTGGAGGCCGCAGGCAGCACATACAGGAGAAGTAAGCAAATACCCCCACAAGACAAAAATGCCCCCTGTTCATATTGTGGTAAAAAAGGACACGGCAGAAGAGCCCCAGTCCACATACGCAAGAAGGATTGCCCTGCGTACAACCACAAATGCAAAATTTGCAAGCGCGACAGCCATTGGGAATCCGTATGCAGGAGCAAAGACAAGGACAAGAGCCTTTCAGCCACTCCTAATAAAGCTGATGAGTGCGAAGGTGCGGTATTTGATCTTCTCTGCGCCACAAGCAACACTTCCGAGCCACATAAGAAAAGAGCAATCGCCCTCGACCATCACATTTACAATGAACTATCGGACATGTGGATCAAGGAGAACTCACAACCACAGCCACACATCAACCTGACAGTCAGGACTCTCCCCGAAGACTACGAGGCGCTTGGGGCAACCCTCAATGCCCACCCAAAAACCGTGGTACTGCCTGCCATGGCAGACACAGGCTGTCAGAGCTGCCTCACCGGTATCAAGGTTATCCACCGCCTCGGGCTTCTCCAGTCTGACCTCATCCCTGTGACCATGAAGATGCACGCCGCCAACAACAAGGGCATCAAAATCCTTGGCGCAGCCATACTTCGCCTCACTGGCAAGGATGAACAGGGCCAACAAGTAGAAACGAGACAGGTAACATATGTGACAGATTCTTCTGACAAGTTCTTCATCAGCAGAGAGGCATGCGTTTCACTCGGCATTATCTCGGGAAGATTTCCTACAGTGGGGGAAGTCCAACTGGATCCAGCACAATACTGTAACAACAGTGCCAGCACGCCACACAGTGACAGCGGACTTGTAACTAACTGTGACTGTCCAAGACGCCAACATCCTCCATCACCTCCAATCGAGCTACCGCTACCCGCTGTTGCGGCGAACCAGCAAAAGCTCAAGGAATACCTGCTGGACTATTACAAATCAAGCACCTTCAACACTTGTGACCACCAAGCGCTGCCCATGATGGACGGCCCCCCAATGAAATTGATGGTGGACCCCAATGCCAAACCAGTCGCACATCACACCCCCGTCCCAGTACCAATCCACTGGCAGGAGGACGTGAAGGCTGGCCTCGACCAAGATGTCAGACTGGGTGTCCTTGAACCAGTACCCGTTGGTGAGCCCGTAACCTGGTGTCACAGAATGGTGGTGTGCGCCAAAAAGAACGGAAAACCAAGGCGTACCGTTGACTTTCAACCCCTCAACGCTCACGCCACCCGCGAAACACACCACACTCAATCGCCATTCCACCAGGCCAGATCAGTACCGCAAGGCAAAAAGAAAACAGTGTTTGATGCATGGAATGGATATCACAGCGTACCAATCTGTGAAGAAGACCGCCACTTGACCACCTTCATAACGCCCTGGGGTCGCTACCGTTACAAAACCGCTCCCCAGGGTTACATTGCATCTGGTGACGGTTACACAAGAAGGTACGACGAAATTGTATCGAGCATCCCTAACAATACAAAGTGCATTGACGACGTCTTGCTCTGGTCAGACACAGTGGAGGAGAGCTTCTTCCAGGCCACCCAGTGGCTTGACACCTGCGGCAGACACGGAATCACACTGAACCCCGACAAGTTTGTGTTCTGTCAGGACAAGGTTGAATTTGCAGGCTTCGAGATCACATCTGACAGTGTCCGACCCTGTAAAAAATACCTCAAAGCAATCCTAGAGTTTCCATCTCCAAAGAACATCACCGACGTTCGATCATGGTTCGGGCTCATCAACCAGGTGTCGTATGCCTTCAGCATGGCCAAGAGGATGCAGCCGTTCCGCCTACTTCTGAAGCCAGGAACACCTTTCAAGTGGGATGACGAATTGGAAACCATCTTCGAAGAATCAAAGGATGTCATCATCACAGAAATAGAGGAGGGTGTTAAAATTTTTGACAAAACCAAGCCCACATGCCTCGCCACAGACTGGTCGAAAACAGGCATCGGCTACTGGCTACTTCAGAAACACTGCACCTGTACACGAGTCGAACCCTTCTGCTGCCATACTGGATGGCGTGTCACATTGGTCGGCAGTAGATTCACTACCTCAGCTGAGTCCCGCTATGCACCAGTAGAAGGAGAAGCACTTGCTGTCGCCGATGCCCTTGACAAGGCGAGGTACTTCGTGCTGGGATGCGAAGACCTAATAATTGCAGTGGACCACAAACCTCTCCTCAAAGTGTTTGGTGACAGATCCCTAGAGGACATATCTAATACACGCCTCAGAAACTTGAAGGAAAAAACCCTCAGGTACCGCTTCCGGATGATCCACGTACCAGGCGCGAAACACAAAGCTGCTGACGGGGTGTCACGATACCCCACTGGCGACCCCATACCACTGACACTCCCCGATGACGTAGCAGCCATCCATCAACCATGCGAGGGAACGGCGTTCTTTCCCCCCCCCCACCTTCCTAGCCGGCATACGGACATCACTGACAGATGGTAATGGCATGGAAGCCTGCGTCATTTCTGCAGCCGCATCAACACTCAACTCGCTGAGCCTGGCATCAGTGACATGGGATCGAGTACGCACCGCCACGACCAGCGATGAAGTCATGAATAGTTTAGCCAATGTCATAGAGTCCGGCATGCCTGAATCCCGCCATGCACTCCCTGCACAGCTGCGGGAATATCACCAGTTTCGCGACGACCTCCGCACTGTTGACGGCGTGGTAATGTACAGGAACCGCACGGTTATCCCGCCGGCCCTCAGGCAAGAAGTACTGGCTTCACTCCACTCAGCTCATCAAGGTACTTCATCCATGATCTCCAGAGCAGAAGACTCCATTTTCTGGCCTGGCATCACACCAGCCATCACAGCACTACGGGCTAGCTGCAACCACTGCAACCGCATGGCACCAACCCAGCCCAGCGCTCCACCCACTCCACCAACATCACCAGAATACCCCTTCCAGTGCGTCTGCGCGGACTACTTCCACTACAAAGGAGTAAACTACCTGGTCGTGGTGGACAGATACTCTAACTGGCCAATAGTAGAGAGGTCATCAGATGGTGCTGCTGGACTCATCGCCTGCCTCCGACGGACCTTCGTCACCTTCGGCATCCCCGACGAACTGGCTTCCGATGGGGGCCCTGAATTTACCGCAGCAGCCACACGGCAGTTCCTCAAAAACTGGGGCGTACACCACCGACTCTCATCAGTGGCTTTCCCTCACAGCAACTGTCGGGCAGAAGTTGGTGTCAAGACAACGAAACGCCTAATAACCGACAACACTGGACCACGGCTCAACACCGAAAACTTTCAACGGGCCATGCTTCAATACAGAAACACGCCGGATAGAGATACAAAACACTCCCCAGCAATGTGTGTATTCGGCCGCCCTATCCGGGACTTCATTCCAATCCTTCCCGGCCGATATAAACCACACGACACGTGGCGTGAAAACTTGGCCACCCGAGAAGAAGCTCTGAGGAACCGCCACATGAGGGGCGGAACGCTGGTCAGAGCACACCAAGAGACTCCCACCACTAGCAGTCGGAGACCTTATACGCATCCAGAACCAGGTCGGTCCACACGCCCGTAAATGGGACAAGACAGGTGTGGTCATCGAAGTCAGGCAGTTTGACCAGTACGTGGTTAGGGTCGATGGATCTGGGAGGGTAACTGTAAGGAACAGGAAATTCCTTAAAAAATATGAACCCTTCAGCACACCTGCTCCAAAGATGACCATAGACCAACATTTGAAGAACTTCCTAGCGGTGCCCACCAACAGCCCACCTGCTGCACCACCTACACCTGCCAGGTCAGCACCAGGACCAAAGACACCCGCTTCACCCCGTAGTCCGACACGGTCCAGCCCACACGTTGAACGCAGGCGCCCGACCCTGAAGAGACCACACCCCCCCCCAAGAAGACATGTCAACGCCGCCCATCGACATACTACCACCTGCACCCCCTAGGCCAATGGGTACGGCACCCCAAACTGCAACTCCACTAAGGCATTCGAACCGTACCAGACGCCCCCCTACCTGGCATGAAGACTACCATATGAATCAAGAAGAGTAACCAATCAAGTATGCTTTAAATTAAGGGCACTGACAAAATAAGGTTTAGTCTTTATCCGTAAACATACAAATTTTTTTTTTTTTTTCCATATTATCCTTAATAATCTTCTTTATAAAATTGCTGGCTCAAAGACTTGGGGGAGAGATAGAGTACAGTACACTTTACACTTTACTTACTAAGAACTTTATATTGTGTTCCCAATACAGCTGTAACCTCATTACTGTACTATTACTTTTGTCAGGAATACCGTTGTACAACCCTTATTTTAATATATGATTCAATCTCTCGCTGAACTCTCTAATTGTATTGTAATATGTTTGATTGGATATAATGTACTGTATAATTCCATAAGTATTTATATTTTAGTTTCTACAGTATCGTATTCATCATGATGTAATAGCAAAGCCTTATGTTCTCATATTACTCTTAAATAAACTAGTATCTATGTTTTCCTATTAAAGTACTATACTGTATTCACTTTATAAAACAATATAAGTCTTTGCACTACTGTACTGCAATTACCTCATATCACATCTAGTATCAAAGACTTGGGAGGAGATAGAGGACAATGTTTATGTTTATGTTTATGTTTTATTCAAGTGATTACTTATTATGCTTATTCCTTTTTCAGAAGACCGTTGTCATTGTTTGACTTTATATAAATAAATAAACGATCACAAAGAGTTGGTTCTCATTTAGTATGGGCTCGCCGCGCTCGCCATTGTCCCCCCCGCATCTGAGTAACACTTTCAAAATGCGTTCCCTCACTTCTTTATTTAGCACTACACCACTGTGTATAACCATTTTTCTTATTGCTAATACTCAGTCATATTTAGCATAGTACAAATGCCGTTACATAATTGTTAATCACTATAAATACCGTTATTCACTGTGAACAAGTAATTGAATTATTTTCCTAATTAAACACAAAATAACAAGGAATTTTTTCTCTCCTATTTAAATATTGTTTGTTTGGCTGTAGGACAAGCTGGTGACCCCTGATCATTCATTCCAATATCATCATTCATAAATTATAGTAAGCCTACTTCCTTGGTCACATCAAATCGGTGATTCGTAGGCTACTATAAGTTGGTGATCCTGGAGTGACTATAAATTGGTGACTCCAGCTTTATCATTAACAATCAATTAACCGTAATTATCATTCTTATTATAGTACCGGCAGTACTGCAATAAACCGGTAACTATAAAAAGGTAACATAAAAAAAAAAAAAATATATATATATATATATATTGGTTCATAACATGTCGGACGCACTTTCAGGATGGATTCAGGACCTGAAAACAATGAAAAAAGCTTATATAAACATATGACCGAAATCGCTTTGTTTCAGAGTTACAGCCCGTATTGTGTTCCAGCAATTCTTTCTGCAGTGTTTACAAACACTATTTACAAATTTAACACATTTTTAAATTCGTTAATTTTTTTAAATAATTTTGAACTGTATTGTAAAGGATTACTAATTTAAGTTGAACAGAAATTCAGCAGTAGTTAAACAGAGGTACAGAGAATTGATAGGATCTTTAAAAAAATAGTCAGAGCAAGTGTTATGTAGTGAGCATTTTACCAAGGGTTGGGGTTAAGCATGTACTCGTAGTTTACAAGTACAATTTTAGACTTAAATGACATTTATCATTTAAGGATAAAATTAGTTAGGATGCTATGTAGTGAAGAGGTTGAGTTTATATATACAGTCTGACCCCACAAATCTGGGCCCTCGCTATTCCGGGATTGGTTTCTGGACTGGGAAAAATTGTAAAAAAAATTTAAAATATACTAAATATCAAGTTGAATTGAACAAAAGTGGTAAAACATTTGTGATTTTTAATTTTAAACATTTTTATAGTTTTGTAACAGTACAGTACAGTACATATTTAATATTATATACAGTTTACTGTATGTAATATTATTAAATATGTACTGTACTGGAGAGAGTGAACAATAGTTTGAAAGACTGAATGAACATAGCATAGTGCACCAGTAAGAAAGAATGGTATGTTTAAAGTTTTCCGTTCTTATGTCATATCTTTAATCGTACAAGCAGAGCCTTCAGCTCACTGCTCGTGCTTCGCAAACTCGCCTACGGCGAGGGCACCTTCGGTGCCTGGGTTACCCCTTTGCGGGGAGATCATTCTCCCTCTCCCCCAAAATCCTTCCTCATTATTCCCCAGGGAGGAAGGGGGCTGGCACCTTGCAACAATTAATCAACATTGCGGGGTGCCTGCGCCGCTCCAATTACTGGCGAGTCAATTATTCGATCAATAAAACTATAGAAAAGAACGCAACCATGAAACTTCTGGACAATGTGCAACTTTTTTTTGGGTAAAGATACTCACGACTCCATCTAAATTTTTTCCCACAGTCGCGGAGGAATACAAAACACTATTGTTTACGTTGCAGACGAGTGTTTTGTATTCTTCCGCGACTTTGCAGATTTGTAAAAGTAGCAGAAAAAATTAAGAATTATCACCAATTAAATAACTAAGATTAATTGAATGCCCAGTTAGGTCAATTGAATGGCCGGTTAGGTCAACTGTACGGCCTTTGATGATTGGTTAGATTAAGTCGTGATATTTTTGTTGACTAACGAAAATATTACGACTTAACCTAACCAATCGTCAAGGGCGTACAGTTGACCTAACCGGGCCTTCAATTGTTCTAACTGGGCATTCAATTGACCTTAGTTATTTAATTGGTGATAATTATTGTTTTTTCTGCAATTTGGTGATAATTCTTGATTTTTTTTCTGCTACTTTGGCTAAATTTAACACAATCCTCTGCAACTAGTTTAAGCTCACTGACGGAACATCCAGTACACACACCCACCATCATCAATGTTACACTCCAAACTGACGCATTTCCGCTTCACTGCTACATTTTATAGGCAATCATGCGGCGGAATGGCACAAAGTAGTTCTTATTAAAAATATTAATAAAAATACTTTACGGGGTTTTACAAAAGCTTTACCTACGCCATGGTCTTCAGACAGTCTCCAAGTATACATATTTATGTTTTTTATGACTTACATATCGGTATTGGTGGAGCCGTGAAACTGCATATTTACCTTCTTTTTTTTTTAATTTAAAAAAAAAATTTTCACTTTAATTTTTTAATTTTTTTTTTCCACTTTTTTCAAGTATTTTTTTATTTGTATAGAATGTTAGGTTAAGTGACTATCGATTGTGAATTATTCGCAATAAAGATGTTTTGTTTGTTTGTTAGATGTTAGTTTACATTTGATGCTCACTGCACACTACCAAGTATGCACCAATCACAGTGAAACATGTAGGCTAGGTGGTGTTACTGTATGTAAAGATATAACACAAGAATGAAACACTTTAAACAGTATATTAATATTATATTTTGTTATGTCTATTTCACTGTTTTCAGGGACAATTTGAGTCAAATCACGGTCTTCTATAAAATATTTTCAAAAGGCCAAGTAAATACTCTGAAATCTTAAATGAAAGACCAAGCAAATAGTTTACTTTAGATATATTTACGAACTTACGCGCTATGGAAGTGTTAAAAAGTATTAACTTTTACTATTAGCTTAATGTATAAATGTGAAAGTTAAACATTTTAATTACAAATAAAAGTTGCTGTGACGTTGGCTAAGGCCAACATGAAAAACTTGCACAGCTGCGTCAGAGTCACCATAGGCTAGGATTTCGGAACTAAACGATGGCAGAAGGATCTTCAGATAGGCCAAGTGTTGTTATCAACAACATTTTGTTTCATTAATGTGAAGAGATTGACTTATTACCCACTAACACAATAATCACATTATGTGAAAAACATTATAGTGGTGAAGAGAGAGAGACTGCTAAAGCAAAATTATTTACATTATACCCAACCAATGGGGACTGACAAGAGGCTTATCCTTTGCAAAAGTGGAAAGAAAAATGTGCTTAACCTTAAGGACATTGTTAAAAAGATTTTGGAAATAAAGGTTACTAACAATCGGCCCATATTTACAAGTGAGAACCTGGACTTACCACCCAAACATTTCAACTCTATTGATGTGGACTGTACCCTTAAGTAAAATAGAATTACTTCAGGATGAGGTGCAGCTACTGAAAGGTGGCCTGCATACTAACATGGCCAAAACTGAGAGCTAAAAGATACATGTAGCAGCATAACTTGGAAGCTGAGATGAGCAGCAGGCAAACTGCCCAGCCAGATAGGAATATCGCCATCATGACACAGCATAGTAATCCTGAGGACAGGAGGCCTGCCACTCCTATTCTCACAGCTCAGCAGAGCTGTATATTCAAACTAGAGGAGGGAGGAAATGGTAAGGTACTTTACTCTCAAGTTCTAAAGGAGAAGTCCATTGATATAAAAACTTGTATGAATACAAACAACCATCCTAACAATGGGTAGTGGGTAGTATGTATCTACCCTGAACTGCATAGTCTGACATATGAGGATTCTCCAATACAAACAAACAACAAATTAACTGTAACAGAAGGTAATGCTACTGAGACCATTAGTAATGTGGCCATGCCTCAAGGGACGAGTCAAACTTGCTTGGCAGCTAGTCACCCTGGTGAGCAGAATGTAGGGCATGGGTGGACAACAGTTAGTAAAAGGGGTTTGTGTCAGAAAAAGAAACAGGTCTCTGGGAACCCCTCTCCATCCAGAAGAGAACCACAGCTAGGGCTAGCAATGAATACAACAATTAAAGTAGTGAAAATATCTTGCCAGACCCATGTATTTGCCTCTCATTTCCCACCTGACCAATCTGCTTTAGAACTAGAAGAATACCTGCGTGAAATGATGAAAATTGGGACTACCTGCTCCAAATTAATCGGTAAATGACTAGATATCTACAGCTCTTTCTACATTAAGGCAGAATGTGAGGACCCTCTGTATTTATGGGGCCAGAAGTTTGCCCTGAAGGAATCTACTATAGTTGGTATAACATGAACTTCAGGAAAAACTCAGTCCACAAAAATATGTATAAACAGACTCTACCATGCAATCTCTGGGAGAAATACCCAGTGAGAATAGTGATAGTGTATAAAAATAATGGCCCAGTTTCACAAACTCTCTGTTAGTAGCTATAACTGTAGAGGCCTCAAAGTCACTGCTGACAGTGAGATCAATAAACTTTTATCTGCACATGACATTTCTTGTTTTCAAGAAACTTGGCTCTCTAAATAAGAGTGCAAAGATTTAAGCAATATTAAGCTTAACTACAGGGGTATAGCTAACTCACCCAATGATGATAGTGAAGTTATGGTAAAAATTTGGCTGGACGCAGGGGCTATATTTTTTATCAAAATTACATTTTTCTAGTGTAGTTTTCTCTGCTTTGTTCAAATCTGATACCCATTTCGGTGCTCTTCCAATATGTGCTCTACCTTAAAATTTACATTCCAATACGTGATCTACCTTAGATTATTCGGATTAGCAGCAGGTACGTTAGTTAGCCTTATAAGGCTAACTAACGAAAATATCACGACTTAACCTAACCAATCATCAAGGGCGTATAGTTGACCTAATGATTGGTTAGGTTAAGTCATGATATTTTCGTTAGTTAGCCTTATAAGGCTAGTTTCACGGTAGAGCACGTATTGGAATATGGTAGATCACAGTTTCGCGGTAGAGCACATATTGGAAGAGCACCCCCATTTCTTGTGCAAATGAATAAATTTTTTTTTTTTTTTCCATTCCAAAATATGGAGTGTTTCTACTCATTTGCACAAGAAATGTGTGTCAAATTCCAACAAAGCAGAGAAAACTACACCAGGAAAATGTAATTCTGATAAAAAACTAGCGAACCTAACTAAATTAACTAACCTAACCAACCTAACCTAACCAACCAGTGCAAATGTAAAGAAATAAGGGTAATTATTCATTTTTTGACCCAGTCTCTTTTCATAATGAGAGCAAATGTTTCTGGTCAATTTTGAGGTGTTCTGCACGAATCTGCCATCTGTTTCCTGTGCAAATGCGTAGTTTTTGAGATATCGTCATCTTGAAAACTACGCATTTGCACAGGAAACGGATGGCAGTTTCGTACAAAACACCTCAAAATTAACCAGAAAAGTTTGCACTCGTCATTTTCGTTTAAACTAATGAATTTAAATGAAAATATCATGACAACCTAACCAATCATAAAGGGCGTACAGTTGACCTAACTGGTGTAACGTACTGAACTGTCCTCAAAACATTAGGACCGATCAATTTGTGATGCGTGATCTTTACGGGGGCGGAGCCCCCATACCCCCGAGACCTAAATTATACAAATGATAATGTAATAACATGTGCCAACCTTGCATGGGTAGTCCACTAAATTTCGCGTGCCCTTAAACTGAAATGACACGGTTATTTTTAAGATTTTTTTACGGCACTTAAAGACCTTTTGGTCTTTTGTTAAAATACAAGCACTATTGCATTTAGGGCAGGTCACGGATGTCTTAATTATTCCGTGATTGAAAAAAAGGTCTAAACTCTTGTCTTCATCGAGGGCAATATGGCGGATCATGTCTTAAAAATCAAATATGCATAACTGACACGTCATACTTCTAGTCACAAAAAAACCAAACTGAACAGACGAAAAATTGCTAAAAATGATTTACTTGTAAAACAGGACAAATTGAATTACGAAGAAGTAGCCAGAATCACCAAATATACCAAAAAAGGTAGCCAAAATAAACAAATTAACCAAAATTTATATATATACAGTGCCTGCGAAAAGTATCCGATCACTCAAGAAAATACAATATTTTCCCTTGATATTCAGAGACACATAATTCACTTTCTATTTGTTCCAGCGACATCTGGTAACTTTGAGGTTGCTCGCTGATATGAGAGCTATCCAACGCATTCTCAAATTAGTGTTCTGGTAGCCTTCGTTGCGGGTGGCTGTGTCTCAAAGTTGTCAGATTTCACTGTTTGTGTAAATTTATTGATATTTTGTTATTTTTTACAGAAAGTGGTGTAAATAAAATTTATATATAATGTGTGCTAAAAAACAACTTAAGAGTGATTGTCGAGGTGCTATTGTTGCTTTGCATACATGTGGAAATCACAGAGACAGATAGCTAAGGAATTAAACATATCCCAAAGTACCGTTAATTTATGGGTTTCACGGGCTAAGAACAATGCCGGCCTAACCACGCCAGTCCCTAAAAAACGATCTGGCAGACCGAGAAAAACAAATTCACGAACAGACAAACTTATGAAACGTTTAGTATTGAAAAACCCAACAATAACTGCGAAAGAAATAAAATTTAATATGAATAATTTGTTATCTGGTGTTTCTGAACGAACTATCCAGGAGCGGCTCCAAAAAGAACTCGGATTACCATCTCGCCATGCTGCTAAGAAACCGTTCATTAATGAAAAAATGCGTAAAAAACGTGTCGCATTTTGTAAAAAATATATTCATTGGACTGTTGATGACTGGAAGAAGGTTTTATTTAGTGATGAGTCGACATTTTTGACATTCAGAAGTTGTCCAAAAAAGGTTCACCGGCCCATTGGCTCAAATAGGATGGACCCTAAATACACCCTAAAGACAATGAAACACCCTCCAAGTGTGATGGTTTGGGGTTGTTTCGGTTACTATGGGCGTGGAAACCTATATTTTCTTCCGAAGAACACAACTATGAATGGTGCACGGTATTTAGCAATGCTACAGGATAAACTTCCAATGGCAATGGCAATCCAAAGGACAAAAACATACATGCATGATGGTGCACCATGTCACAGGGCCAAAATAGTGACAAAATGGATTACTGACAATAAATTTGATATTTTGGATTGGCCTGGTAATAGTCCAGATCTCAATCCGATAGAAAATATGTGGCTAATAATAAAAAATAAGGTTGAATGCCACGACACTGGCTCAGTCGAAAAATTACAAGAAGCCATCAAAAAGGTATGGTGCAAGGAAATATCAGTGGAAGTTTGTCAAAACTTGATTAAATCCATGCCAAAACGTCTAGAACAAGTCATCCAAACCAAAGGACAGATGACAAAATACTAATATAAGGTTAGTATACATTTAAACATTGTTTTTTATGTAAAAAATACAAATTTCCAGGGTGATCGGATACTTTTCGCGGGCACTGTACATATTAGAAAGTAGAAAATATTTTTTTTATAAAAAAGTACATTTTATACAAATTTGCACAAGATAATATATATATATTTTCTTATTCAGTTTTGATTGGTTATTCAATATATATTGCTGTTATAGCTGGGTGTGACTGGGTCAAAAAACGAATATTAACCGAAATAAGAATTTGTTTACTTTATTTTGGAGTCATATTTCATCATATTTGCACAGGAAATGGTTATATTTCAACAGAGCATAACAAAATACACTAGAAAAATGTATTTTTTATTTCAACTTCAGGCCATGTCATTTTCATTTTTGTCATTTTTGTTTAAACTAACGAAAATATCATTACTTAACCTAACCAATCATCAAGGGCGTACAGTTGACCTAACCAGGCATTCAGTTGGCCTAACAGGTTAATATTGGTTATTTCACCTAAATATCTTCTGATCTTTTTGTATTAGGCATTCACTGTCACATTTTGGGCAAGTTAAGGATGAGAGAATAATGCTGTAATTGATAAAAACATCCAATGCTTTCTCTTCATCTGAGGCACATCACGAATCAAGTTCTCAAAGTCAGAAACCACATGAATAGCACGTCATAATTCTATCACAAACACAACCAAACTGAATCCAATTAGAAAAATAAAATATACAGAACAGAAACCAACCAACTAATTAAGTCGCAGAGTAGCGAAAAAATAGCCCAATCAGGAAAAATATTTAATGAAAAAAGTATAGTATAGCCAAAACAGGAAATATTCACTATAAAAATGTAATTTGTAATTTTTTCTGTAATCTTGCATTTTCACAAAAAATGATTAGTACCATCGTAAAGAGCATGAAAAATAGTGCTAGTGAAACACAACCTCTCATTTCTCGTTAGCCCCTGTGTCCAGCCAAATATTAACTGAAGTTATTACTGTGGGCAGACAGAATAGGAAGGAAGGTGTAGCTATAATGTGGCATTCATAGTTGGATAGGTTTATAGAGCCCATTAGTTATGAATATGAGTGGGTTGTAGCCATAAAACTAGCTATTGACAACAAAATACTGTATATATTGAATGTTTATATTCCTTATGAGTGTGCTGAAAATGAGGAGGTATTTTTAGATACACTCTGTAAACTCAATATACTGCTAGAGGAGCTGGACTCATGCGTTGTAGTGGTTGGTGATTTTAATAGCAATATCACTAAACCTGGTTCAGATTTTGCCTAATGACTCATTTATATATATTAGTGATACCTGGGAGACTCACTTGTGGCTAGACCACTGTATAGCCTCCCACGATGGTTATAATATGATCAATAGCATGTCCATACTTTATGATGTATTTGAATCTGATCATATCCCATTTGTAGTAGGGCTTGATTGTATGGTAGTACCTGACTTAGACAATGACTGTGATAATGCTGATTACTATAAGGTTAATTGGTCAAATCTTAGTCACACTGAAGTAGATTACAATACAATGCAGACTGATGCACTACTAAGGCTTGTGAGGATTCCTGCAGAAGCTTTGGCTTGTAGGAATCCCTCCTGTGATGTAAAACGTATAGATATCTTAAATAAGTATTATGGTGAGCTTGAACATGCCATTAAGGGTGTGAGTGGAAGTAGCTTTAAGAATAAAAAATGGGGAAAAGTAAATGTCAATTCAGGGTGAGCAGAATACTGTGCTGATTTGTATGATGTAGCAAAAAACGTATTCATGGAATGGGTTGCTATGGGGAAACCTAGGCAAGGGGAACTCTTCCAACTGAAAAATTAAGAGTCTTCGAAGAGAATCTCGAGCCAGAAAATTAGGCAATAGCAATACTTCCAGTAGGGAATTCTGGAATGAGGTTAATAAAATTAACAATAGTAATCACCTTGCCAAATGTAATAGAAGGTGTACATGGGGCAAAAGATATTGCAGAACTATGAAAAAATCATTATGAAACTCTCTTTAATTGTCTCTGGTGGTGGTGGTGGGGGGTGGGGGGTAGACTAAATAGATGCCTAAATGTAGAATGCTCTGAGGAGCTATCCGAACTTACAAATCTCTAATGCCATGAAATTTTAATTCCCACCCCTAGAAGAAATATGAGAAAGAATCATTAACTGCTTCATTTCTTTTAGCTTCAACTGAGGCAATGCTAGCCTATAAAGATCTGGTGAAACAGTCACCATGGTGTACTAGTTGTTAACTTTTTTTTAGTTAATCATTCCAGTTGTTAGCTATTTTTATTGATCGTATTGGATGTCATATATCTAATGACACTGGAAATACTGCATCTTCAACCTTGGAATATATCCTAATATCCAGTGCATATGACCTCAAAATATCCCTGAAATTGATCAGATTTCAAAAGATTTCCCGGGGGGGCTTACAGTGCCCCCAGACCCCCAGCTGTATGGGCTCGCCGCACTCACCACTGTCCCCCCCGCATCTGAGTAACACTTTCAAAATGCGTTCCCTCACTTCTTTATTTAGCACTACACCACTGGCTACTAATTCATGACTTAGAAATATGGAAGGTTATTCTTGAGTTAGATGATGATAAAAGCTGTGGCCTAGATGGCATACAAGCAGAATATTTAAAATGTTGTAGTCCTTGTATAATACCTATGCTTGCAATGTGTTTCACAAGCTGTATGATACATGGGTGCTTGCCACAGTCCATTTTGTCAGTTGTATTGTTGCCAGTTGTTAAAAATAAGGGTGCTAGTATCTGTGATAAGAATAATTATAGGCCAATAACACTTGCCATGGTACTAACATGTGTATTTATATGCTGAAGGAAGTCGTCCTAAAGTACAAGATCAATGTATATTCCTGTTTTTTGGATGCATCAAAAGCATTTGATAGAGTTAACAATCACAAACTTTTCAAGAAACTTGTATTGAGGGGTACCTAAATATATACTTCGGATACTTGCATTCTGGTATACCGAGCAGACCATGTTTGTAAGATGAAAAAGCACTGTATCACCAGGTTTTAAGGTACCGTAACTAATGTGTTAAGCAAGGAGGTATAAATGATTAAGAATGCCTGAATTTACAGAATCTAAAGAATTAAAATCAAAGTTATTTAAATTTTCTTCAGTAAAATCAGAGCTAAAATAATCATTAAAAATACCAACAATATTCTGATCTTTATCAAGCATCGTATCATGCTTTTTATTATTATATTTATAAAATCTAAAGAATTTCTTTGGCTCTTTATTGCTATTTCTAGCTAGATTTATTTCACTATACCTTTTGCCTTTCCTAATCAAACTATTCAGCTTATTTCTTAACTGCCTATAATTATCCAAGTTCAAAATACCATCACTGCCTTTAAATTCCCTGAATGCCCTTTTTTATTAATCATTTTAGCTATTTCCCTATTCCACCACAAAGGTTTCCTAATCCTGTTATTCCTAATAGTTCTGAAAGGAGTACACCTACATTGTACATCCTCTAAAATTTCTTCAAATCTAGACCACATCTCGATAGCATTTTTATTGACAAATTCATTACCCCACTTTACTGAGCCTGACAACTCTTTAAATTTACTATAGTCACCCTTTGAGAAACAAGGAACTAGATGATCATTGTTGACTAGATCCCTATTTAATTCTATATTAAAATGTATGATCAAATGGTCACTATTCCCTAATGACTCTCCTACTGCAAGTACCCTAATATGCTCATGATTATTGGAAAGAACCCAGATTTAAGGTTGTTTGATCCTCTGTTGGTTTGTCTACAAATTGTTGAAAACTGTTATTATAGCAGTCAATGAAGTTACCATCCCTATTATTTCCTTCTCAGAGGCTCCAATCTATATGAGACTGGTTGAAATCTCCCATAATTAATGTTTTAGCACTACAACCTTTATTTCTTGAGCTATAACCTACTGTCATCAACTTCCTGTGCTTGGTTTGGAGGTCTGTCAAATGCACCTATCCAAATATATGGTACTGGTGCTCTTTGCCTGAAACACAAATATGAACCAAAATTGATTTTACCTTATTGACTAATTTAATACAATACTATCATTCTGAACTGAAGTTAAATTATTCTTAATGTATAAGACTAAACCACTCCCTTGCCTATCCATTCTCTGATAAGTATATATTGTATAACTATTTAACTCATACTCTGCTCTAGTGTCATTGAATGCTGCCTCATGAATGCAGACTATATCCAGATTTTCACTAATATAATTAGTCATTTTTCTTATTCCAAATACTCCATGCATTTGTATAAAAACACTTCAACCCCGCAGTTTTAACTGGTTCCCTACCTTTGGTTAGATAGCTGATATGCCTATTCCCAACATATGTATTTAAGACTCTTAACAGTATTTAAGTTACCTATACCCTGATGCTCCATACCCTCTGTTGATCGGAAGTTATCTTTCAAAACACCAAAGGATTCTCATTTTCCTCTCGAACTTTCCTACATAAAGCAGTTCCCTTTCTACTAAAATGTAATCCATCCTTACCGTAAAGCTCCCTCCTTTCATAAAAATTATCCCACAGATCTATGAACTCTCAACCCCTTCACTACATAGCATCCTAACTTTATCATTTAAAGCAAAAATTCCACTTGAAAACTCCATGCTTCATAGATTTGTGGGAGAAGGGGAGGAAAGCTTATTTGAAGCACTAACTATTTTGTTTGCTAGGTCTATTAATTATGCATAGGGTTCCCTGGGGTTAAATGGGTCTGTTTTAGTTTTGCCTGCATAAATCTATTAATTATTGATATTTTTAAAATCTGTTTGCTGCTATGAATAGGCTTACTTGATGCCTATATTTAACATAAATATGTCTTCTACCCAAGTCATGTGTAACCCCCCCCCCCCCTTTTTTTTAAAATTTTTTGAAAAAGGTATAAAGTGGCAAAATTTTTGTCATATAGAACATGGTCCGAACCAAAAAATTAAAAGAGCTACAAACTTCTTGCACATATAAATAGAACATACACTAAGGCAGGGGTCAGCAACCTTTTGAATGCAGTGTGCCAGTTTACAATTAATGCCATTTTTATGGCCCTGCCTGCGAACTATAATTTTCATATGTATATTTCGCAGAATGGTCCTCTCTATTTAATCCCAACAAACAAACAAATCAAAGCACTTTTGATTTGTATTTTAACCAAAAATACACACAGACAATTTGATACTTTCCTTTATAATTTTTTAATTTCAATACAGGAATACAGTACATGTTGCAGAACTCCCAGTGCTCAATAAAGATAGTGGTTATCCTTGTGGTATCCTCCATTGATCTGTGAAGGAAGGAAAAATCTGAGTAAATGCATGACCATTAAATCTATGTCAAAAGGGAGTAGCTATATACAGTGGCTGCAAATGAAATTGCATGCATACCAATTTCAGTAAAAACATATACAGTAAACTCTGTAGAATCTGGCACCCTTTGGGATTTGCATGTGCCAGATTATAAAATATGCTGTGTTTTTGAGGTCATTTTATAATAATAAAGTACAGGGTAAACAAAAAATGAACATGAACTTACTGTTTTATTAATCCAGTAATGTGTTATAGAACATCATTGTCAATTAAACATAATTAAGGAACTTTATTTATTTGAAAATTATATTCTAAACTTAGTCTAAAAACATTGTTGTTACTACATCAACAGAATAGGCCCAGAAATAGCAACACCTGACATTTTTAAAGCAAACCACTCATATAAAACTTTATCAAGTTGATCTAATTTAGGTTGATGCAATGATTTCTGCTCACAAATGGATTTATTAGTTTCTGAAACAGTGTGACTTATTTTCATTTATGATTTTAAAATTAGTGACTTCAAAATGTGCTGGATTTTGGAGTATGCCACATTTTGAAGTGCTGAACTTTGAAGACTGTATTATGTTAGCCTTTATTATTGCACTTACATGTGCAGGCATCGAGTGAACACGTTTTCTGCAGTAGTCTGCAGTGATTTCTGTTACCCACACTTTTTTTAAAGACTTCTGTTAACTTTGGTACACTTCCAATATCATGGTTCTGAAGCTTGTTTCTTCATCACTTTCCACAAATTTTCAATGGAGTTTAGATTGGGGCTGTTTCTTGGCCAATCTAGGACTGCAATCTGATTGTTATGTAACCATATTGATACCGTTTGTGCCTTATGGCAAGGGGCTGAGTCATGCTGGAATATTAGAGTCTGGTGAATAACACACACGTGGAGAAGATGGTCCTGTAGAACATTTATATATTTAGATGCATTCATGGTGGTGTTCTGTGGTAGGGAATAGTCCTCCCATCCTCTTGCAAAGAAACAGCCCCAAACCATGACTCCAGGTGAGTATTTTAATCTTTTGTGTGTAGTCTGTGTAGTTTGATGTCTTCCTAGCTCGTCCACACCCTTTCTTCCTGGGTGCTGAATTCTTGTCCTTGAGAATCCATCTTTTCACCGTTTCTCTATGGCAGCCTACTCATTCTCTGATTTCCATATATGACAGTCCTTCATTTTCTAAAGCAAGAATACAGACAATGTCATCTCACAATGCTTTTGGCTTACCCATATCAGTAGGTATTATTATCTTATTACAAATAAAGCACACAGACTCCAAAATGTAAAAAAAAATCAATTTTCACAAACAAACAGCAGGCCTGCTATGCTCCAATGAACACACTGAGAATCAATTGAAATGCATACCTATTAAGTAGAAACAAGGAATGCTGTCTGATGTACAATAATTTCTACATAAATAATCCTAATTGCTAAATGTTGTCATTTTCATGCTTGAACTCATATAGAAAAATACAATAAGTGTGTGTGAATTCATTTGCAGGCACTCTATTTCTCAAATATTCATAATAGGAACATTATAATATGAAAGAGGATAGTATAAGATAGGCTCATACAGACTGCTGCTGAGCTCCAGCTTGTTCAGGGTGGAGGAGGGCCATCATTGTCTCAATAATACTTTCTCACTGGTAGTGCTCCAGGTGCAAAGCTAAGGCACATATTGTCCACATATGACACATCAGCAATTCCTCTTTTATAATGCATGTATGGTGCCATGGCAGGAAATTCAATTCACTGCAAAAAGAAAATATCTGTGTTAGTGAGTAGGAAAAGTGACAAATTTCTTATTTTATGCTGAATAAGGTCAAATGTATGGCATCTGAAACCAAAATAGGTCATAGAATGTCTGATATAATGCTTTATAAAGAATCAGAGAGGTTGAAATGTTGTGATTCAATAGATTAACCAACTTTTAAATTATATTGTTCCTATCAGTTGTCTGGAAAGGAAACTCCACAAGAACAATTTTTCCAATAAGCAAGGAAACCCAAACTTCAGACCCCATGTCCAGGGGGATTAATGGCTGAATAGAGAATTTTTGTTGGTATATTTGGATTCAGTGCATTCAAATGCATAAATTAAGACCCTTACTGTATGAACTTTATATTAACATCCCCCCCACCCCACCCCACCCCTAATAATGGTACTACATCATAGCCAAAACTTGGGTTTTAGTCATATACATTTCTATTTTAAGTTTTAAAGCACTGAATTCTCATACTCATGTATTTTCTTGTACAATTAGCTAGTGGTTAAATAAGTGTGCATAATATAAAAAGAAAATCATTCGCACATTTTAAATTTTCACGACATGTTGATCAACTCTAAACAGCAAAAGAAGTTGAAGAGTATGTGAGGTATTCCAAAATGAATGTACCCCAGTTAAATAACATCTTTTCCTACTATATTTATTATATCCTGGAATAAAAACTAAAGCTCTTTTTAAAAAAAATTAGAAATCAGACCTCACCATCCTTATTGTCTCTGGAGAATGGATTCATCTCAGAGAAGATTGTCAGTTTTGAAGAAACATTTAGCTTCCAAACAAGACCATGAAGTGGAACAAGAAAGCAGCGAAAAGTTTTTATCACTGGACCAAAGATCCATGGAAATCAAACCTCATATGATCAGCTTTAAAAATGAAAGGATAAGTAGGTCTAAAAGTTCATATGTAATATTAGATGCCACCCAATTTGGTCCAACTAGAAACACGGTTCCTCTCAAAAGGTATGGTACTTATTGCTTAATAAATTAATAGGCTAACTATCCTGGACAATCAGGAAAATTTTAACAGATATTTTCTTACTTTTTTGTTTTTTGTAATAATCATTTAAAATTGAGTTCAGTAAGTTGATCATATTAACTGAGTAAGCTATGGTTTTAGAAGTAAATTTCTTCCCCATCTTCCTTCAAAGGAAAATATTTTTAAAAAAGCCTCATAAATTAATAATTAATATTTTGCTTGAAAAAAGAAAAATTGTATGCTTCTGATATAAGTTTGTCTTCTCATATTAGAGTTAGTATGGACTTTCTTTTTTTATTTTCTTATTTTTCAGACAAGAACTTCTGAAATGGAATGGATGGGGCTATAATGATTCAAAATTTGTGGTGAAAAAAGATAAAGATTATGTTGTTTCATTCTTAGGGGACAGGTATGCAAAAATGTAGTTTCTGTTCATGTCATTAACAAAGGCAGCTACCATAATTGTACTTATGCTAGATAAAACGTTTTCTGCTTTGGACTGATGATGGGAATTGGTTAAGTTTCCAGTTAGGCCTACATTATATTTGAATGAATTGGTACAGTACTTGATCAAATAGTCCTTGTTCTCTTTCAAGCGAAGCTGACAGTAATATTCATGGTTAAATTTATTTTAAAAAGTTCTATTTTAGGTCTTGAAAAATATAGTTTTGCTTAACCTTATCATCAATTACAGCAACAAGTAATCAGTATAAAACATCATGTATACCAAATTATTATGTCCACACTTAAAATTTTTGTTATTCTAGATACAAGATTGGAGGAAATTTAGTTTTACCTCATTTTGCATCCTGGGTTATTGAAACCCTTGGAGTAGATTTCAGGGAGTCCAATCCCCCAAGACCACCACCCTCTCCTTCTGATTATCCTCAACCAATCATCCATGGAGGTAAAATATACAAGACTTTAAGAGATAATTTACTTGGTTGCTTCAATCATTTTGCAGTATATTTCGGTTCTTACTCCATCCAGTTGTTAGAATTTGGATAAACATTGATATTTATTGCATAACAAATTGTGAAGTACTATAGTATCCCAGGAATCAGTTTTAAGAATGTCTACTCTGAAAAGTTGGATAGTATTACCATATCTTAGATTAGAGTCAGTAGTACTGTCTCCTTTCCTGGGATATTTGATTGTACATTTGTTACTACATTTTAAAGAACTTAAAAAAACTGCTATTTTATTAGTTCATTGAAAAAGAATTGGTGTTTAGTAATAAAATACAAATAACCTTGAACCCATAGTGAAGTAGTACAAAAAATTTTTCTTCTCAAACACATCAGGCAGGATAGCTTTGTGGTAGTGTCAGGCTCTTAATCTTAAGGTCCTTGATTTGAATCACAGTTTAGTTTTCAGATTTCAGCTATTAAGATTCTTTGGGTTTTGCTTGGTGGGATAGTTATTGATCCTATGAAAAGCTGTAGGTCCTCTCTCAAATGGCTTTAGCTGTTATGAAGGAGGTTTAACCAACCTGAAACATTATTAATATTATGCTTCTCAGTTCTTTATTTTTGCTGTGGTTTTCATAACAGTTATATACATACATACATACATACATACATACATAAATGAAACAGAGAGAGAACAGTTAGATAAATTGAATGCCATTACAATTTTTTGTTCTCAAGGTTTTTTGGAGCAAGTGAAGGGAATGAACATCACACATTCTCAGAGTGGTGAGGATAGGTTATTTCGCGGACATGGACACACACTGGCTGAAATATTTATGTTGAGAGTGGGAATATTCCCCAGAATTCCAGACTTAGTTATTTGGCCAGGTAAGATAATGTCTCCATTCTTTCTCATATTATTAAAAATCCCATTGAAATTCTCCTCCAAAACTGGAATCTGAGTAATGTAAAAAAAAACTTGAAGACTTTAAAAATACAAAATATGAAAATACAGAAAAATATTTGAAAAACTTTTGAATTTAAGCTCTGTAAATTTTGAAGTATAATATATGTAGATAGAATGATAAATACAAGAATTAAAGTTTACTATGAAATATAATAACTTGTATGTTAATAATGTTAATAAATTGACAAGTACAGGATGTTTCAGGTCGACCCTAGAAATATGGAAATTGGTGGAATTTGTAGTTTGTATTTGATATTTGAAGTTGTACCTGCAATAAAAAGAAACGCTTCATATTAGTTATGGAATTACTATGAGAAACTTCAAATACCAAATACAAACTACAAATTCCACCAATTTCCATATTTCTAGGGTCGACCTGAAACACCCTGAACTGTAATCAGTTATTAGTTAGTGTTATTCCATATTCCTCTTTCAGACCTTTAAGTTCTTCCATGCTAATTATTCTGAATGTTTGCCCAAACTAGTGAAAAGAGATTATAAATAATTGTGGGTGCTGAAGTTAAACCTAGTTTTAGAAATGTGTAAAATGTAAAGAATTAATAAGATATAATAGCTCTTGGGAAAAACAAATTGGGCTTTTGGGTCTACTATACTATGTAGGCTAAGTGATAATTATTTGAAGACTTTACAAGTTTACATGTACAACACAGTTTATTAGAAACTACAGTAAATTCAGGATAGCTTATAGTTTAGTTTGACAATGATGTGACTTAATTTGCTTTGACAAATAAGAGAGTTACTTAATTTTGTTTATTTACAGAAAACCATTCACAAGTGCAATCTGTTGTATATATGGCTGAGCAGTTCAGGGTTGTCATCATTCCATTTGGTGGAGGAACAAGTGTCTCAGGAGCGCTTTTGTGTCCTGGGAATGAAAAGAGAATGATAGTCTCTTTAGATACCTCTCAAATGGTGAATTAATTAGTTCACTTGAACAGTTTCTTCATTGCTTTAAAATGTGTTTGCCAAAGAAACATGCATGTTAGTTACATTTTTCTTTGAAATCAACTTTTGTTGTTATTTTCCCAGAACCAGATTTTGTGGCTGGATGAGAAAAATTTAACAGCTCGAATAGAAGCAGGTATTATAGGTCAAGATCTAGAGAGAGAACTGGGTACCAAAGGATACACGACAGGACATGAACCTGATTCTTATGAATTTTCAAGGTAATTTCATTGTCATTTGTGTAAATTGTAAACTAGGTAAAATTTTAAATTCCACGATAGCTTTAGAATGTGATTTTGATTTTGAAATTAATTAAGAATGTAAGGGAGGGAGGGAGGGACGAACTACACTGCGTTCGCACATATTAAGTTGATTACATTTTCTCCAATGTTTTCAAAAGTTTTTCCCCGATTTCAATGAAATTTGTAGCAAATAATCACTATATATAGCAGCATTGATGGTATTCATTTCGATAAAATAGTTTGATAATTAAAATAATTATCTCATTTTATTGAAAAATATGTAAAATATTGTGTTCCGAATTATTAAGCAAGTATTCTATTTACGGATCTAAATGGTGAAAATGGGTAAGAAGAAGGATTTAACACTAACTGAGAAAAGAAAAATAGTCAAGTTACTCGCTGAAAATTAAAATCTATTGAAATTGCGAAGCACTTTGACAGAGCTTATCAAACTGTAAACAAGTTTGTAGCGGAGGGTACCAAACTGAGGCAGCGAAGTGATAAAGTTGCTAAAGAAAAGTGACAAGGCGGCAGATATCTGTAATCAAGCTCAAACTGCAAAGCATCCATTGTCCTTGAGTAAAGAGGTTTTTGAGCAGGCTGGCATACATAATGTACCAAGAACATCTCGATGTGGAATCCTCCAAACAATTGGCAAGACGTGTAAACCTACGATTCAGTCACCATTAACACCCAGGTACAAGAAGCAGCGTGTTGAATGGGCGCGTCAGTATGTGAAAACAGATTTGAATACTGTATTGTTAACCAATGAATGAAGAGCAACCCTTGAGGGATCTGATGGTTGGTCAAGAAGATGGATTGCTAAAGGTCAATCTGTACTATGGAATGAGGTTTTCTTTTAGAAAGTTTGTGTAAGACTGGGCATTCATTTTTACACCATCAGGCACTCTGTATGGGACAGCTACTTCATTGTCTATCAATCCTGCCCAAAACATGACACTACCTCCACCTTGTTGGCGTCTTAATCTCGATGGTAGAAATTGGCTCTCAGCAATCCATCTTCTTGACCAAACGTGAAGTCCCTCAAGGGTTGCTTTTCATTCATCGGTGAACAATACAGTATTAAAATCTGTTTTCACGTACTGACGCGCCCATTCAACACGCTGCTCCTTGTACCTGGGTGTTAATGGTGACTGAATCGTAGGTTTACACGTCTTGCCAATTGTTTGGAGGATTCCACATCGAGATGTTCTTGGTACATTATGTATGCCAGCCTGCTCAAAAACCTCTTTACTTGAGGACAATGGATGCTTTGCAGTTTGCGCTTGATTACAGATATCTGCCGCCTTGTCACTTTTCTTATAGCTCCTTTATCACTTCGCTGTCTCAGTTTGGTACCCTCCGCTACAAACTTGTTTACAGTTCGATAAGCTCTGACAAACTGCTTCGCAATTTCAATAGATTTTATATTTTCAGCGAGTAACTTGACTATTTTTCTTTTTCTCAATTAATGTTAAATCCTTCTTCTTACACACTTTCACCATTTAGATCCGTAAATAGAATACTTGCTTAATAATTCGGAACACAATATTTTACATATTTTTCAATAAAATGAGATAATTATTTTAATTATCAAAATATTTTATCGAAATGAATACCATCAATGCTGCTACATAGGGTGATTATTTGCTACAAATTTCATTGAAATCGGGGAAAAACTTTTGAGAACATTGGAGAAAATGTAATCTGCTTAATAAGTGCGAACGCAGTGTATAGGTTAATCTTGGTGTACAGACCTCCGCATCTCCTCCTCGAGGAGGATACAGCCTTGTACACCGAACTCCTTAGCCTGCTAGGGGATAGGGTGTGTGTAGTTTTAGGAGACTTCAACTGTCGCGGCATAAAGTGGGAAGACAGGACTGCTGATGCTGAAGGGAGCAGGCTAGTTGACTTTGCTGATGAGAACTTCCTCACTCAGTGGGTCAATGAGCCTACACGAGGCGAAAGCGTTCTAGACTTAGTATTCACGACCGAAGACAACCTCATCACTGGCCTCACCGTTGACGAATCGTTGGGCGGGAGTGATCACGATCTGATAAGGTTCCGTGTCTGCGTCCCTCGGGTGAAGCGTAGTAACTGGAGAGGCAGTAAGCTCGATCTACGGCGGGCGGACTTTGTTAGCCTCCGGGATAGCGTAGGTGAGATGGGGTTAGAGGTTGGCGGCGATGTTGAGGGAGTGTGGAGTTCTGGGACGAGTTTATGGTGCTGCAGTCTGCGGCCGTACCCTCAAAACCGGTCACCCCTGCTTCAACGCAGCATAAGTGGTTCAGTCGTGACATCGCTTCGGCTATACAAAATTGGAAAGTAGCGTATAGGAGGGCGAAGGCCAATCGTTCCGACAAGAACACTGAAGCGTATGTCCGCCTGTGTAGGGAAGTGAAGGCGAATGTTAGGCTAGCGAAACGTAACGAAGAACTACGGGTGGCAAGCCTCTGCAAGGGGAACCCTAAGGAGTTCTTCAGTTATGTTAATAGTAGAAAGCCCATTAGAAGCGGCGTTCTGCGGACCTCCGACGCGGACATCGCTAATGTGCTTACTGAGTACTTTGCGGGAATGTTCACCAGGGAGGACACCCGCGTCATCCCCGAGCCAGGCGTGAGGCACGAAGGTGCTGGCCTGGATAGTGTTCGATGTACCGCAACAGTCGTTGCCGATAGAATAGACAAACAGCGCGTTTAAGGCTTCTGGGCCAGACCAGTTTCTCCCCAGAGTGTTGCGGGAGGTACGCGACCAGGTGGCTCCCCACCTGGCTCCCCACCTGGCTCCCCACCTGGCTACAGTCTTCAACAAATCGTTGGAGACATGCCTGGTGACTGGAGGGAAGCCAACGTGACCCCTATCTTTAAGAAAGGGATCACGAAAGTCCAGGGAACGATCGTCCCATTAGTCTCTCTTAAATTGTAGGTAAATTATTAGAAAGGATAATAGCGGATAGGATCGTTGACCATTTGGATTCCTACAAGCTGCTTGGGGACTCCCAACATGGGTTTAGACGGCATAGGTCGTGTCTCACCAACTTGCTCGAGTTTTTCCACGTCATGTTGAGTGAGTATGATAAGAGTAAGGCAATTGATATACTTTATCTCGACTTTCAGAAAGCCTTTGGTAAGGTACCTCACCGCCGGCTGATGGCGAAAGTGCGCGCGCTGGGTATCGGTGGGGAAGTAGGCAGGGCTGTGGAGTCGGTGATAAAATTTGCCGACTCCAACTCCGACTCCAGAAATCTGACTTGTATAATTACGACTCCGACTCCGATGGAATGTTAAGGCAAAATTGATTACGATTAGCTTTATTAGGCCAATGGAGATTCATAAACAAGGCATTTCCTCGCCACCACATGACTCATCAGGTTACTTAGTGGCTGTAACTATGCCTTAATGTTTTTTTTCTCTTTATTCAAAAATTACAATAAATTCCAAAATACAAACTGATTGAAGCTCAAACAAAATAAGATTATTATTGGTTTAGCAAATTAATAAGATGTTTTTGTATTATAAACATCCGTAACAAAATGTACTAACCTAAACTGAATTTTTAAATTTCCTTATTATTAATTATGTTAATTAATTAATTAATTATAATCCTTATTAATTATAAACAACTATATTTATATATTATTTATATTTATATATTATATATTATTTATATATATATTAAAACATTAGGTTAAATCTATTTTATTCATAAAATTGAGCTAGGCCTAGGCCTAGGCTGCTATGGTTATAGTTGAAGGATTTGCACCGACTCCGACTCCATCCAACTATGCACTTCCAACTCCGACTCCACTCAAAACTGACCGACTCCACGACTCCGACACCTGACTCCGACTCCACATCCCTGGAAGTAGGTAGGTGGATTGAAAACTGACTGAAGAATAGGCGGCAGAGGGTTGTAATTAAAGGGGTTAGTTCGGGTTGGGCCTCGGTCACTAGTGGGGTTCGTCACTAGTGGGGTTCCTCAGGGTTCCGTTTTGGGGCCACTGTTGTTTATCATTTACATAAATGATATCGACGGTGGCATCGTCAGTCGGATCGCCAAATTCGCTGATGACACCAGGCTTGGGGCCAATGTTGGGACGCCCGAAGCGATCGAGGAACTGCGTGCGGACCTAGGTAGGATAGGAGAGTGGTCCGAAAAATGGCAAATGCCGTTTAACTTGGGTAAATGCAAGGTGATGCACATTGGCTACGCCAATCCCAAGTCGGACTACTCGATGTTGGGGAGTAATATCGAGGCGACTGATTTGGAAAAGGACTTGGGTGTGCTAATTAGCAGCGACCTTAAGTTTACCAAACAGTGGGTAGAGGTGGAAAAGAAAGCCCAGAAGCTGTTGGGTTATATCAGGAGGCAATTTCAGTTTCGGAACAAGGAGATTGTGCTCTCTCTCTGTACAATTCCCTGGTTCGGCCGCACCTGGCGTATGCAGTGCAGTTCTGGTCGCCCACCCTCAGGAAAGATATTGAGAGGCTGGAGCGAGTGCAGGCGAGGGCCACAAAGTTAATCCCTTCCGTTAGGCATATGGGCTATAATCGACGGTTACGCG